>PVJA010003247.1:0-97411 GCA_004027025.1 Myocastor coypus
TCCCTCTCCCCCTGCTCTCCTCCCCTCCTCTCCCATCCTCTCCTCTCCTCTCTCCTCTCTTCTTCTCCCTTCCCCTCCTCTCCCATTCCCTCCCCTCCTCCCTTCCCTCCGCTCATTTCTCCCCTCTCCTCTCCCTTCCTTCCCTCCTCTTCCTCTTTCCTTTTGCTCCCTCCTCCTGAGTTCTTAAGGAATCCCATGTGTGCCTGCTGGATGGTGCTCCCGGCCCCATCCTGGGGAACTGGGTGGCTGCCTCCACAAACACACTACCCAAAGTAGGGCTGGATGGAAGTAAGTACAACATCAGGGGAAGAAAAAAAGAAACTTTGAAGTTGTGCAAATGAAATTGGTAGAAATAATTCCAGATGAAGACAGGCCCGTTTACATTCCAAGAAAGGAAAAGGCTTTCTGAAAACTGTTTCCTTGGCCCAAGTGAGTTCCTGTTGGTACCTTTCAACCTTGTGATTGAGGACCGAAGGCCTGTGAACCAGAGCAGGGGCCAGAGCCAGAAATAATTCCCCAGAAGGCTGTGTGTGCCTTTGCATGGTCTTCCATTGTTTGTCTTGGATGCCCCACTTTCCAAAGGCCAGAAACACTTTCAGGGAGTCATTAAAGTTTGGGAAGGTTTTATGTTTTCAGGGTAAGGTGCTGCACTTATAGGAAATGTGTAATTAGTCACGATCTTTCAGCTTGGCCAGCATAACATTCATGGGTCTCAGCCTGGGGCCTCTTAGTGAATCATAAAGAGCCCTCTGGTACCTTGCCCACCACCTGCCCATGTCCCAAGGGCTGTTCCCCTTCTGACTGCCCTTCCCTGGCACAGGTTAAGCATCACTGCCCCTGAGGGCCCTTGCCTCTCTTTCCTTGTCTCCTTCCTTTCCTTATTGCCTCTCTGCTCCGGTGACTCCACTAAGCAGAACTCAGGTTGCAGAACCCAGGCCCTACGGTTCTACCTGGCCAAGGATCCCCACCAGCAAAGCCTGAGAACCTGCCTAGTGGGCATCTCTTTTCTCCTGGCACTTTGCAGGATTGGCCCAGTCTAGCCACCACCCATAGCCTGCTTTCTCACTTAGATGTCTTTGTCCTCCTATCTATTAGATTATGAGCTATAGAGTGCTGTGGTTTGCTTCCAGTTGTCCTCCCAAAGCCTCATTTAGTCATGGGGTGGGGACTTAACTCATGATCCACTGGGATTATGGGTGATCCAAGGCTGGGATTATGGGTTTAGCACTGCTGGGATTGTGGGTGTGAGTGTTACATGCAGCCTGAGGTGGAGAGCTTAAATGTAATAGAAGAGAGACAGAGAGACAGAGTCTCTCTCTCTCTCTCTCTCTCTCTCTCTCTCTCTCTCTCTCTCTCCCTCTGTTGCCATTGTTGCTCTTCTGCAGCCATGAACTGCTGCCCTCTGCCATGTGCCACTCAGCCTTGGAGCCGGCCAAGTATGGACTGAAACCTCTAGTGACTGTGAGCTGAATAAACCTCTCCTTCCTTCGTTTTGGGTGTCAGGTATTTGTCCCAGCAAGGAGAGAAGAGTAGCTGAGACAAGAGGAGGAGTTCCCATCTCATTTCTCTGAATCTACAGTCATAGCAGGCACCCCAGCACACAGTAGGTACTCAGAGAATACAGCATCCTGCAAGAGTTTCCATATAGGCCTTTCATGCCTTCAATTTATAGGAGTTGAAAGCAAAGCAGGCGGATGCCAAGGATAATTCAACCAGGGTGAGGCTCACAGGCAATCCATTCCCAGCCACATCTTTCCCCACCTACGCACTTAACTCCCTTTAGTATTGATGACCTTTCTCTCCTGAAATATTACAGAAACTGCCCTGAATGAAGATGGATGGTCCCTCCCCAGCATCCACACGCGGCTCCCTCTCATCCACCGGCTTCCCATGCCCCATTCCCTCTGTCTCAGGAAAGTAATAATAGTAACTCATAATAATAGTTCAAAATAATAATAATCATACCTGGGATTTATACATCAGCGTGCCTCCTAAGAGGGCAGATAAACTATCTTACACAATGCGGAGGGAAGGACAGATCTGCTTTGCGCTGCCGCGATCCAGCGAAGGGGAAGATTTACAGTCAAATTCCATCTACAGGCGCAGAGTGTGTGCCTCCTTGGCATACGGGGCTGGGGTTTAGTTCTGTTCTCTTGGTTTTGCTTAAACTGCCAAGTGAATTACTATAACACATTTTGTCTACAATTAATGTGACGTTCTGTGCCAGAGAGTTGTTCTCTATCCTTTGGGACAAACCAGGTTGGAATTTTTGCAAAGATAAATAAATAAATAAATAAATAAATAAATAAATAAATAAATAAATAAATAAATAAATAAAATTGCCCATCATTTTTACTGATGTTGGAACACTAACCCGTTTTACTTCTTTGGAATTAAATTGTGGAAATTAGATAGGTCTGTCTCTGTGTCTGTCTGTCTGTCTCTCTCTCTCTCTCTCTCTCTCTCTCTCTCTCTCTCTCTCTCTCTCCTTCAAGATTCACAGAAACAGAGCATCTTGTTGAAATGTTTTAAAAACTTACAACTGGTGTCTGAGCTCAGCAGAGTGACATACACCTGTAATCCTGGCACTCTGAGAGGCTGAGGCAGGAGATTTACAAATTGTAGCCTAACCTTGGCAAGTTAGCAAGAACCTACCTCAATATACACCATGAAAAGGGGCCCAGGATGTAGCTTACCATGAAGGCCTGTGTTTAACCCCTAGTACTACACACACACACACACACACACACACACACACACACAGGTTTATAATGCTGACTTATGAGAATTGTCTTTCCACCAAAATGATTTGTACTCATCTTGGGGAAGGAGTCATAAAGTAAGGCAGTTAGAAGTGGCCCTTGAAAACCATCCCCAAACGTCTACCTAGATGTCTTTAAATATAGCCTTTAAAACTGATATTAATTTTGCCACACATTACGGCACCTACCCAAGGCCCTCCCCATCCACTATTTGAAAGAAATAAAGTTGTAATCCCCCAAAAGAGGAGGTGTACACTTCTGATCATCTCAGCACCAGCATTGATCGGGCATCTGGCAGCAGACCGCAGCTCCCGCTGGGCCGGGCTGCGCCGTCAGCACACCGGCCCTGATGAAGCAGTTCTGGGTTTTTCCTCTTCACCATGCCCCATGCTCTCAGCTCTGCTGGAAACACTAAGCTCCTTACCTGGCTCCCACCCCGCTCACCCCCCACCCCAGCCCAAGGGATTTTATCCGCAGTCCTCAGAAACTGGCCAAGTGTGTGGCTGGGCTTAGCTGCATCCTTGCTTGAGGACGCTTCCCTGAAATGCGCCCTGCCAGTTGGCCTGTCTGCTTCAGCGGGGGGCGGGGGGGGGGGCGGGGGGGCGGTGCTTTCTCGGGCCCGCTGTGTTGCTTGGGCAGTGACATGACCGTGCAGATGCCCTGGGCCTCTCTCTCAATCACTTGCTCTTTGATGACGGTGAGTTTTAGCCACATCTTGTGCCCTGCAACCCTGGCACCTGAGCCGTGCAATCCTTTTGGCTCAGCAGATCCTTGCTGTCTGGGAAATCAGCAGAAAACAATGCAGATACTTCTTGATTTTCCCTGAACATCACAAATCTCTCCCCACCGTGACTGCCTTCAGGGAGTGAGCGGTGGGAGTCCACAGACCACCACGCGGAGATGAAGGCATCCCACATGAAACACTTCAGGTCTAGATGTACAGGCCAGTCAGCCTCCGAGGACATTGCCTGCCCGCAGCAGGCTGTGGCTGTCTGTGAAGCCTAGGCTTGCAAGGTGAGTTGTCCAGAGACAGCAGTGCCTGCCTGTGACACCAAGCTGACATGTACACTTCTAGGGGGACGATCTCCTTGCTGCTCCAATCTGAAAATGAGCACACTCACGTTGGCCAGCGACTCTCCCAGGTACCCAGTGTCTTCCACACAGCAGTTTTATGCTCCTGTTCCATATGGCTCCACTGAAGAGACACTGATGACTGGGGTTGGAGTAGGGAGGACTGGGCTTCTGACTGTCAGTGGTAGAAAATTAAAATTAAAATAAAAAAAATAACACACACACACATACCCACACCACTTCTAACACTTCTAATAATCATTTTCAGTAATTTTATCTTAATCAGTATGATATGTGACCAGATGTTTTGCACTCAGGAAGATCAGGGCCAGCTAGAAACCTCAGAAGACTACAACACCTGCTTAGGCAGATGCGGTGACCTGGGTTTGATCCCCACCGAGCCGTGCTGGCCCTGCCCCTGGGGCACACTGAGCCAGCCTTGCAAGACGAGATGGCCACGTGCCATCACGTAGCACCCGATCGCTGAAGAACAGGGTGGCAGATGTGTCTGGTCTTTTTCTGTTTCTCTTTTTCCTCCTCTCTATCTTCTCCTCCCTTCTGCCTCCCCATCATGTATTTCTTCTGTAGATATTGAACAAGCTGTTATGCTGGGTCAGGCCACGACCTAAGGAGATGGCTCAGGTCCTATATGACTGAGTGGGCACTGTCCTGCTTCCTCAGGGTTCCCCTTTGACAGGGACACAAGTATTGGGCAAGGAAATCACAACCTGTCAGATGACTTCTGGTTGTGACGGTGCCTCTGAGCACACCTACCTCAGGCTCATGATGTAGGAAGCTGGGGAAGAGAGCACTTCCAGGGAAGGCTTGAACTGGTCTCAGCGGCCAGAGCAGACAGGGCCTCCACAGCGTGCAGTGGCATCCTGTTGGTCGCTGGACTCCAGCCACAGTGTGGTCCTAACAGTGTGCACATTGGCAGGTGCTAGTACCTCAAAGCCCCTCTTCCCCACTGGAGCCCACTGTGACGCTCGTGATAGACCTTCCTGAAATGCGTCTCAGGGGCCACATCACTGACACTGCTGTTTTTTAGAGAGCATCGTCACTGAGTTCCATTGTGACAACCAGAGGTGCGTTTCTTTAAGCCCTCCTTGATCCACTTCATGACCAAACATTTTAAAGGATATTTTTAAAGAAATGCCTTAAGCAGCTATTTTTAGTAGAATTTTTGAGGCCGTAAGGGAAAAACAAAATACGGACAAGAGGACATTTGTAGACTTCAGGAACTGCTTTTCTTCAGGCCCAATCTTCATAATTAAGTGGGCCATCCCAGGTAGCGGCCAGCTTTATGACTTCTCTCAAAGAATGTCAACCTTGGCTCTGTACCCACAGCACCCTCCTGAATGAAGCTTTTCTCCACACTGCTTTTGGGGAAGGTTCCCAAATCATCTGGCGTATATTTTGAAAACTGTTACCACCTAACACATTAAGTGTATTTAAATTATTTGTTCTATTAAAACGTCAGTGTCTTCCTTGCATTTTAATCGTGCCCGAGGATCCATCAATGTAACAGCTGCAGGGAAGACTTTACGACTTACCTGAATAGCGGCCCGCGCTGCGGCTGGGCCAAGTGTGTGCTTGGGCTCTAATGGGTTTTATTAGCTGGGGAGAGTCATCTGGGAGGCTTCTGGTGGAGCTCTGTACCAGTGATGATTTACTTATCAGCACCAATGGGAAGAATAGTGTGAAAGATGATAAAAATGATGACAATTTAATGACAATAAATAGGGTAGTGGCCAGTGTGTGCTGGAGGCCTTACTGTCCCAAGGCTTTGTTCATGCTTGCTTATTTGAAACTCCTAGCGGCCTGTGACATAGATACTAAGTTGTCTTCATTGTTATCTTTCCATGAAAAACCAGGGCACAGGGGAGCTAAGTAACTGGTACAAGAACACACAGGTGCCAGCAGCCCCAGCCAATATCCAAGTCCCTGTTTACTGATAGGAAGCCAAGGCGATGTGGCTTTGCCACCTACCAGGGCTTGGAGAGTGTGTTTGACTTCTCTCAAGCTCAGCACCATCCACTAGGGGAGGGGGCAATTAACAGGCTGCTGGGGACCCCAAGAATCAGCAAGCCCGTCTCTTCTCAGTGGCGACTGCCCATTGCCGTGTCAAGAGGGAGCCAGAGGAGCTAAGGCTCAAAGGAAAGAATGCACATAATGGGCTGGCACCCTTCTTGCCTCTTGGAGGAAGACCAGAACTAATTCTTTTCCATCTCTATCTCAGCTTTTTCGTAGTATAGTGCAAGCATCAGGCTACTAAATTTTCCAACGCACTGGAAAGAATTCTTGAATGGATCGGAGATGTTTCTTAAGGGAAATGTACTTTTATTTTTATACTATTGAGTGCATTCATCACATCTCTCCTAGATTCTTATATAAATGTTGTTGACTTGTACAATAAAGTTCTATTTAAGCATTGGCCTCAAAGTAAGAGCCTCTCTACATTTTGTTGAAAGTTAGCACTTACTATGGGTTGAAGCTTGTTGAAAGGGTATTAATGCATTATTTATTAGAACTAATTAAATTTTCATGTCATTTCTTTATTTACTTATTGTTTTTATTCTCTATCAATGTAATTTATTGCCGCAACAAATTAAGGAACAGCTTTATGGTTCTGTCAATGGTGCCAGAAAGGCATTTGTTCAAATTTAGCAGTCACTATAAAAGTAAACTGGTGACAAAAAGACAGCACCTCTGAGGAAAGCCAGGGCACAGGCTTCAGCACCACATGCTGAGAGTTGCTCCCCTTCTCTTCAGTTTTTTTTCTATAAAAATCACCTAACCATATTGGTGCGGGTCTCCTTTTGCATTTCTGTAGGTCACGTTTGGTTCTCTTGTCTGTGTCTTTGCCTGTCTCTTGACAGTTTTATACACCGTCTTGCTTACATTAGCAGGGTATAGGGCCAAGGAATTCTTACTTCATTCTATTTCACTGAGCTTGTTTCAGCTTTCTACTAAGGCCTGTAGTTTTCATATAAATTTAAGAATAAAGTTACATACATATACCAAAATTCTTGCTGTCACTTCAGTAGGATGTAAATGGATCAGTTTAACATTAGGTTTATGTGTAAAGTTGAGGACAATTGACATCTGTATTATCTTGAGCCTTCTAGTCCATGGACATGGTATGTCATCCCATTAGTTTATCTTAAATATATCTTAAGTGTATACCGATTTCATGTTCTTTGAACTAATTGTAGTTGTTCTTGTGTCTTTAATTTCACTTTTTACATGTATATAATAATGTGACCAAGTTTGGTGTATTGATCTTGATCCTATTGCCTTATTGAATTCACTCCTTAGTTCTAGGAATTTTTTGTCTGCTGCCTTGAGATTCCTTGGGACAGTGTGCATAGCCTGCCATGTCATATGCAACTCAATCTTAACATCTTCCTTTCCAAAATGAATTAATTCTTTGTTGCCCTTTTAGAGTGATTGAAACTCTGTATTACACTGAGTAAGGATGGTGCTTCTACCTCAATACTGATCTTTAGGAGTAAGACAGTCACTCTGATTTTATCACCACACATGATGATAGCAGTGAGGATTTTATAAATACAATACTTTATCAAGTGATTCTCTTGTTTCTAATTTGCCAAAAGCTTTATATAAAAATCATAAGTGGTTACTCCATTTTGTCAACTGCATTTTCTTGTCCCAGATAATAGTGTCATAAGGTTTCTCCTTTTTAGTTAATTGCAATAGTAGAATTCTATAGATTGATTGATTTTGCAATATAGACCCAGCCTGGAATTCTTGGAACATATTCTACTCAGCCATGATAGCTGTGGGTTTTCCACATTGTTGGATTCACTTTGCTAATATTTTGTTCATGGTCCATTGACTTTCATTCAGCAAACTTTCATCTCAGAGGAGCACCTAGTAGGGAGAAGATGCTTCGTGCATATTCACTGGATTGATTCCATTCTTGTGGTTAAGAGGGGGGACAGGAAGAATGCAGCTCCCTGCCTGGGTGCTGCTCTCCTCTGAGGTCCCTCTGCCATGGTGGAGCTCAGCTTGACTTGCATCAAAACCAATGAGCATTTAGTATCATGCCTCATAAATAATCTGCCTGTCTATATTTTGGTCTGCACCTCTCTCTGTGCTGGCGCTCAGCCACAGACTGCATTTAGGCCCACAGCCAGCCAGCGAGGGCAGAAGGCCAGAGTCCAGGTCCTGGCCTCACTTTGCGTAGTAGCCATCACTCAGTTCTGTGGGCATGGAAGCCACATCCACGCCGCACCAGCCATTTGCACAGCAGGTGTGGAGGCATGCAGAGCCATTCAGAGAGGGGGACCCCAGTTTATCTCTCTGCCCATGCATCCAGACACTTCCCTGGAAAGAGATCTCCACATGCCAGTGACCAGTAACATTACATCAAGAGGAAAATCTAATGCTCTTTGTGCTTCTTATGAGAACATAAAAGGAACTAATTTCATGATTAAAGACTTTGCTTTCTGATGAGGCCTCCATTGAGAAGATGACCAGTGTGGCTCACTAAGGATCATCCTATTACCAAGACTGACTCTTCTCAGCAAGCCCAGAGTCAAAGATTAAAAATGAATCCCTTGTGTTATTGGTAAAGAGATCTTGTCCCATTTCACAGACCCATGGACACATGAAAGACACCTTTAGCTTTGTCTTTCCATAGCTTCATTGTCCCTGGTGCTGGAATGCATGCTAAGTCTGACTGCTCTCTGACTGGTCCATCAGTAACTTCAGGATTAAAACCAATTAATAATTAAATAGCATAGTCTAAGGAAATTGCTAAGTCCTGTGAGTGCCAGGCAGGTAGAATAAATGAAGGACATTGTTTGTGTATAAGATGATATATGACATTCAGCTTATGTTGCTAGCTGTATCTGTCAGGGTTTCACTAGAGAAACAGATATAATACAAGATGTACAAATGCATAAGAAATTACAAGAGTGGCTTATGGTGGTCACCTGCAGAGTCAGATGAGGAAGTATGCAGAGGGCATCTTCACACTGCAGACTCAAGGATGCAGTCCAAGATCTGGAGCTCATTGCAGTGTTCTGTGCAAGTCTGTGTCAGGAGGCTGATGGGTCTACACCAGGAGGCTCAAGGATACAAGGCAGAAACAGAAGAATCTGCTCTAAAAGCCAGGAGATGACATCCAAGCTGATGGTAAAGACCAGAGCTCCTCTGAAAAAAATGGAATGCTCCATCCTTCCTCAATTCCCTTTTATAACCTTTAAGTGATGAGCCACCGCAGGGTGGCTCCTCTATACCCTAGGGTGTGGAAATGCTGAGCCAGTATAGTTAAGCTTCTAAACTTCCCAAGTTGACACAGTCGATCAACCACCATACCAGCATAGGGAAATTAAAAAGAAGAAAAGTCAAAGCATCCCTACCTCATCTCTAAGATGAGGCTAGAACCTGCATTGCTTCCAAGAAATATTAGATTATTTATGTATTTTTTCAGTATAAAATTATATAGTTTTGAAATCACCACGTAAACTCAGTAGCTAGGCCAATGGGAAGTGAACCAGTTTAAGTATATCCACAATCCAACCCAGCCTGCTGGCCCTCATTTTGGTATCACAGGCATGGGAGGGAATGTTCAACTTCATTTCCAAGTCCTTTCCATTTCTCCCTGCTTTGAGACTGTGTGACACTCCACAGTCATTGTTTCCCTGTGTTTAGTCAGTAATTTTATGAAAGTCAATCTTGCTATGGGCACAGCTCTAAAGTAGGTATATCTATGTTTGTCACAGTAAAGAGAAAACACTATTCCCCCAGAAAATGTAACCCTGCTTTTCCTATTCATAAGTACATAGCTCCTCAGACACTACACTGGGGACGTTCTTCCCTGGAATTGTCCGGTACCACCTTTGCCGTTTCTTCTGAGGGAAAGTACTTCCCTGGGCTGGAGTCACTCACTGTACAGAACTGAAGGTGGTATGGACTCCCCCACATAGGATTTCTCACTCTTCCCAGAGAAGACATTGTGTGGACCCTCTCTTTGGCCAAACATTGTGTGGCACTGGCAGGAGGTGGGGCAGGAAAGGGCAGCAGCTGACTGCATCTGCCGGATTAGGCTCCACTCACTGGCGCATGAGCACAGCCATGTTATGCATCTGAGGGCTACCACAAGGCCCATGATGAATAACAATTTTGTAATCCTGTGGGGGCTTAGGAGAAAGAGTAGCTGGTTGCCCACTGTCTGTTCCAAGCTCCAAGCATTTTTTCATAGAAATAACACAGAAAGGGGAGGCCGTACCTGGGGCCAAGGATACTGGAAGACAGGGGAGAAGAAATGGCCAAGGTCCTTAGTGGCAGGGGCTTGTTTCTGGGTCTTGGGAAACACCCCACCAGGGTCTCTGAGTCACCAAAGGGACACACTGATCCTAGAGATCCAGTAGCTACAAGAGGAACCCTGGTGTCAATATTGAAGATTCTACTCCAGTGTCATTGTAATGCTCTTCTGTGTGACTGGCTCTTGGTTCACTCTTTTCATTGTTTTATCACATCCAGAAGCTGAGATTATCTAGAACCCGAGTCTCCAACAGGGGACGAAGAGCACCTGTTATGGAGTAGTGAGCAGATTTTGTTATCACTCTATTAATCATAGGGTTTGGGAAGCATAGGAAGCCTCAAATGTACCTCTCCTCTGGTCTCCTCCAATAGCAGTCAGACACCTGTCTTCCTTGGTTCCTGTAGAGTGCAAGGTGGTGGGATTCACTGCCCCAAGCTGATAGAGGGGCAGTGGGTGGGAAGGATGAAGCCACACTGACTGGATGAGGTTCATGGCTGGGCTGAGCAGCCTGCAGCCCCCTCCCAGGAGAAGCAAGAGCAAGAGGGGTTGGGGTGAAGCCAAGAAGCCAAAAGTCAAGCTTTACAAAAAGCAGTGGCTCAGCCCTGGCCCAAGAGAGCTCTCCTCCATCAGCTTGCACCACGTGGAGCCAGGGAACTAGCCGCTGGCTGGGCTGATGTCGGAGTTACTTTTCTCTCCTTTTTGCAACAAATGTCTGACGCTCAAAATGAAGGAAGGAAAGGTTTATGTAGCTCACAGTTACTGGAGGTTTCAGTCCACACTCAGTTGGCTCCAAGGCAGAGCGGCACCTGGCAGAGAGCAGCATTTCATGGTAGCGGCAAAGAGCAGAGAGCAAAATGGAGACGCAGCAGCAGCAATGGCTACAGAGAGCAAGTCGGTCTTCCTTAAGGTGCATTCAGGCTATCTTCCCCAGGCTGGGAGTAGGACTCACACCCCTAATCCCAGCAGCACCCTCACCCAGAATCCAGTGGATCATGGGTTAGTCACAACCTCTAGAAGTCTGTCCCATGACTGTATGAGGCTTTGGGGGTCAACTATCCACAAACCATAACAGCTGTCTTCTAATCCCTTCCCTGTGTCAGGTGGGCCATCCCTGAGTGCAAGGATCCAAGGAGGTCCTCACAAGCTCACTCGTAGGGACTGAGAGGACCAGGTGGCAGTCGATAAAAAAAGTTCAGCAATGGAAGTAGGCACAAGCATCACAGCAGCATGCAAAAGAAGGACTGTTCCTGTCCTGCAGAGGCAGATAGGCCTGCTGCAGGAGGAGGCAGTGAAGCTGGAGAGCTTTCTGCCTGCAGAAAGTGGAAGCAGCAAAGGCCTGGCCTCTGCGGAGCGCAGGGTAGGCACGCTGAGTGCTCCGAGCACACACCTGTCGCAGGCGCTTACTCTACTTCTCATTTTCGTCTCCTAAAAAGCCTGCCAGGCAGGAGTCTGAATCCCACTTGAGGTTCCGAGGAAAGCAGCTAGTAACAAGTGCTGAGATTTGAACTCAGCCCCCTTGAGCTTCCCCTCTCCAATTCGAAAGGCTCCTATAAAACTTCTGGAGGGTCTAGAGCCACTTTGTCACCCTAAGTAGCCCTCCCATGGAAAAGGAAACCAAGCACAGTCCCCTGGTCTGTTTGTGCTTATTTAGGAGGTGCGTAGGTGCCCCCCAGGCAGCCACTGGTGTGAGGAGACACCCCAACTCGTTTGAGGACTGTCTGGAGAGCTTTTGCAGTAGTGCATTTGTGGAACTTCAGATTGCATGCCAGGCTGAGCAGCAATGCTCACAGTACCTGTACACAGCCATCTATCCCAAGTGATTGACCATAAATTGGGGATCCCTGAATGCTTAATTTCATCATGCATACTTTGAATTCTTTTCCCAAAGCCCTTTAGAAGTTATTTTAAAGCTAGCTCTAATGTCATCTGCTTTTTAATGTTGGTTTTGTTTTGTTTGTGGTCACGGAAGTCCTTGCTCCTTTAGGGAGATCCATTTAAACAAAGAGCAGGTTGTAAGCTACACTCGGAAGAGATGCACTGGGCCAAGTTGCAGCCCCTACACTTTGAAAGATTTTTTTCCAGGCCTGCTTTACCAGCTGGACAGTCCACATTCTCATGTCCCAATTCCCTGGATGCTCACCACGGCCACATTCCACAAGTATTTAGAGTTTGGGAGAAAAGAAAGCAAAGCATACCGCTCTATTCCAGCACAACTGGGGCCCCTTGGGACCCACTTCTAACCAGCTGAGCTGAAGAATAACACACACTTTCTATGACAAATTTCTGTTTGTTCAATGCTAAGACTACAAATAGTATGAAAAATAGGCCATTTAGGTTCCTCTGCCTCCAATCAACATGCACTCAATTTTCTTAATTGAATTTAGTGCAACAAGCATGTAAGCATCCATTGGGCACTGGCTGGACTGCTGACCAGCCCAGAAGGAATCCTGCTTTCTGTCTCCATGCCAGCTTCTCTTCTCAAGATGAACTGGTCTACTGCCTCGCTGTTTGCTGATTGAGACTTTTCTTGAGACGGGGTCTCACTACATAGTTCAGGCTGGCCTCACACTCACTATGGAGCCCAGGCTGGCCCCCAAGTTGCAGTGATCCTCTTGTCTCAGCCTCCCAAGTGCTGGAATTGCAGGCATGCACCACTACACCCAAGCAGTGTTTTCTTAGTTGGAAATGGTAGAATATTTGCAACATGAGCAAAAAAAAGCACAGCCCTTTGGCAGACAGGTGAGTGTTTGCAGTAGAATAATACTCTTCAGGTTTCCTCTACTGAACATTTTCACATTGGACCTGGTTGGGACTGCCTGACCAATGTTCCAGTTTTCTGAATGGTTCGGAGTCTGAGGATAACATCCTAAGAGGTCCTAGTGGGTCTCTATGCATAAACTATGGCAATCATATGACACTTGCATCTCCTAAAAGCTTGATCCAAGTCTAAGGCAGTCAGTGCCCATTCTATTGTTGAACGTACGGCATGGTTTTTGTGAAGGAAGAGAAAATAATGTAATTGCTCTTCCTGCAGATGTCAGTGGACCACGCATTAGGATGCAAGATTCATTTTAAAAATGAACTCTCACCTGTGCCTTCATGCACACTTTGGCTTTTATGTTCATCTAAGCTCTAGAGGTGGACAGGCAAGCATTAGCTTACAAATCCAGATACAAAATATTTGAGACTTTGCAGTCTAAGAGACCAAATGGAGAACCTCATGTAGTTTTTCATATAATCAAAGAAAAATTTACCCTATGACATGCATGACAATCTTTACTGCTCTATATATCATCAATTGTATAAAAGTTGTGACTATAATGCATTTTATTATATAAAAATGCAACCAAAAAGTAAAAGAATAAAAAATAAATAAAATGTAGAAGTCAAGGGTGGCCAGATATCTCAGCGGATTAAAGTAGTTGTTTAGGCAGATGCAAGGGCCAGGGTTTGGTGGCCAGCATGCCATGCCAGCCCCTCCTCCAGGAGCACCCAGAGATGGCAATTGAGATTGGGCATGGTGGTGCATGCCTGTAATCCCAGCTCTTGGGAGGCTAAAAACAGGAGGATCACTACGACTCTAATCTACACAGTGAGGCCCTGTGGACCCTGTCCTAAATACAAACAAACAAATAAATAAATAAATAAAATGTAGAAGTCATTATTAGATCATGAACCATGAAAACAAGCCAGTAGACCATAACAACAAAAGTCAGGCAGCTCAGCGGGTTTCTTCTACTCTCCATAGAAGGTGGACCCTACATCTAGCAGAGTGGTTTCCAAACTGTGAAGGTCCAGTGAATCTCTTAGGGATCCAATTGAAAGCGTAGATTTGCCTACAGGAAGTCTGAGGTCTGTGTCCCTAAGCAGCTCCCAAGAGGCTGTAATGTTAACCACCTGTGGATGGCACCTGTTTGAATGGAAAGCCTCATCTTAGGAAACTACCTTTTCTTTTCCTCATCTGGTATCCCTGGGTTCTCATGTGGTGTCGAGTTCATAGCACACTATACTGCTATGAACTCTTCTAGTACATGGAAGAGAAAGAAAAAAATGAAAGGGGAGAAAAGGAAGTTAGTGTGAAGAATTTCAGCTTAAAAAATAACTAAATGTAAGTTGCTCTCGTGGGTTTAAAAATACCTGGTGAAGACGATGGAAATACATCTTCAAAGAATTTATCAGTGACGTGACCATATCCATATTAGAACAAGAAAATCTCTTTTTTTTTTTTGCATTTTAGGGAAGCGTCTACAGGGTGTTCTGGGTCTCACTACTAGATTGGACTCATAGTGATCTCCTGTTTACAGCCTCCCAAGAGCTGGGATTACAGACATGTACCTCCATGCCCAGTCTCAGTTGTTGTCTCAGCATACTTCAGGCCCGGAGATCAAACCCTCAGCCCCTACACCTGCTTGCAGGTGCTTTGATCTGCTGAGCTATTTGGCCAGCCCTAAAATCTTGGATTAACAGCTTGTAGGATCTCAGGCAGATCACCACTTCACCAGCTGGTCTTTGCATATTTTGATTCTGGACTTTCTCTATTATATCCAGTAGGTAATAATGTGATGGTCCACAGGTCTAATCATCAGTTATTTTAGGTTTTTTGTTGGTACCAGGAATCAAACTCAGGACCTTGCACTTGCCAGGCAGGTGCTGCACCACTGAGCTAAATCCCTGGCTCCTCATTGGAGTTTTCTAAAGTAGACAGTATTGAAATTGAACAGGTGGGTTCTGATTTTGTACACCACATAGAAGGTGTTGGGAGGAAAATTAAAAATTCTTAAGCATCAGAGAATTCACAGAGTTAACAACCAGACAATTAACAAGTTAACCAAAGAAAGTGTGAATCACACACAGATGTGATTTCCCAGACACGCTGCTTTCAAGAGTAATTGCCACAAATTTTAAGGTTTCCAGGAGGTGGTATCACAGGATTTCAGATTTAACAGGTGGATAAGAACCAGGCTCAAATTCAGCAGACTACCCAAGGGATATAGCGCAGTTACCTGGAGTTGAAGCTGCCCTGGGTGAATGCTAGCTGCAAAGAGGCCCATGTAGTTCTCTGCTCCCTACCCATGGATGGGCCAACAACAGAAAATCTTTTACTATTTACTCTGTAAATTGTGAGATGTGCCTGTCACCAGAAGTGTGACATCCTTTCATGATCATTGCTCATGCCTGAGGACTCAAACCTTTTACTGGGCAGCTCACACAGGGCACCTGGCAAAAAGGCCCTGCACATTTCTTTAAGCATTTCCCTTGCATTTACGCTAATAGAAGCTATTAGGAAACCAGAGGCATTCTAAATAAACATACTTGGATGAGTGGGCAGGCAAAGAAAAGCAAACAGAAAAAAGTGACTGAGTGGGAGGTGAAGACCCGAATCCCACACCAGTTCAGCTGGATGAGCCGGAAAGATGACCCAGGAAAGTCACAGTTCTGTTCCACAGGACTGGTCACCAACTAAAGGGGACCTCAAGCCTCCTCTTGGGGTGCAGCATCCCAGCAAGCTTGACTGGAATACTGTTGAAGACATGGTGGCCGGCGTGGAGAACAGGAGCTGTCCATCCAGTGGTCCTGCAGCTGTAAGGCCTGCACACCAACCATCTCCAGTACCTCGTTAATGTGGTTCTGAAAGACTTGAAGGGTGCGATAGGAATTTGCCCCCTGCAGTCACATTATTACCTACGTCAGCCATTTCAAAGGGGAGTATAAACATTAAAATTAAAAAAAATATTAAATTTTAAGACATTAAAATGAAAAAAGAAGTGGCCTTCCATTTATTTCAGTGGGAAGAAAATCTTTTTTGATTTCAATAGATTCAACTTCCCTATTTTGGATTTATCTACAAAGTTAGAACTGAGAAGTTTTGGTCAAGATTCCTAACCGCTGTCACAGTTGCTTCATCTGTAAAAAGGCAGGGGGAATGCACAAAAGACAAAAGTCCTAAATATTTTTCAGGGTTGTATGAGGGAGAATTGATTGTATCTCCCACGTAGCTGGCTCGAACGCAGTGGGACCTCAGTAAGTGATGGTTATTACTCGGCGGACAATGAGATGGATATCTGGAGATGCCTCCCCCTCAGTGGGCCAGCAAGGCAGCCCAGCAGACTAAAGCTCATTCTTAGGCAAGCGCAAGGACTACGGTTCCATTCCCAGCACCACATGCCATGCCAGCCCCACCCCCAGGGCGGGCTGAGCCAGCCAGAGTCCAGGCACAGTGGCACATACTTGTAATCCCAGGACTGGGGAGGCTGAAAGCAGGAAAATTACCGTGAGTCTGAGCTGCATAGTGAGAATCTGCACCAACCAAATACATTAAAAAGAAATGTGAGACTCATCAGTATTTAGGGACCGCAAGACCACAGATCAGGAGACCACTGTCACTGAAAGTTTTATTTCTTTACGTTTACAGCCAAGTCCTACACTACTCGCAAAGGCCCAAGAAAGTTTACGCCATGCAGGTGCTAAGGGCAGGAAGGCAGCAGCGGGAGAGGTGAAGCTGTGATTCCTGCAAGCATGGTGACAAAAGGCAGGGCCAGCTGGTATGGGTTAGGGTTTGGCTACTTTGAATTACTTCAGGGAGCCCTGCGGGACAGGGCTGTTCCTCTTAGGCTGCTCCCTGGCCCTCCAGGCTCAGGTGTGGTAGGCTGCACACCTGCACTGCCGGCACTCCCAGGAAGCGCAGGCAGAAGGAATGCAAGTTCAAGCTTAGCGCAGGCATTCTAGCAACTCATCAAGACTGGCTCAAAATAAAAAATAAACTACATGAAACAAAGAGATTTTCCCTAACTGTCTAGTCTGAATTAGCCTCCCATTGCAGTCCCCTACGCTGTGCTTTTTGCTCTTGGTTATTTTCTTGTTTATTTGCTTCTCTTTCATATTTTTCCATTATAATTAAAGCTCATGAGAAACCGGGACCTGGGACCTGTTCATTGGCATAGGTAGTCTCGTAGCCCATAGCAGTCCCAAGACACATCAGGGACTCGGCATTTATTGAATGAACTGTCTAAACACATAGCATCCGTCATTGTGTCTGCAGCCACCTCAAGAACCGTTTCCTAAGGAAGGAGACTGAAAATTACAAAGGAAGCAGCATACAGCTTCTAGCCCCAGAAGATTTCCAGGCTTGGTGTTTCTTTAATTTCATGTAAATTTCTCTAAGTAAATATTCCTTAAAAGTGAATAAAATTTTATTTCGCTTTAACAAGAGAATATAAAAGTTAAAAAGGTCACTGTAGTAATAGACTAATCTCAATTACCAGGGCAGCCTCTGAAACCTCACTCCCACCTAATCTCATTCGGCACCTACGCAGCCCACCGTGTGATTTCCAACACAGCTAAATGAAATTATAAAGCAGTGTTAAATTTATTAATCATTTAATTAGCTAAATGTTCCTGCAAGTACTCGCGAGATGAATGGCGTGTCATTTTCTAATGCAATTTGCCTCTCAGGCAGCCAGGGTCAGAGAGGGAAGCTCCTGGCATCTCGAATGAGCTTTTTATATCACACCTTCCATTAAGAGACATTCGCGATACCAGGGTGGTACTGGAGGCTGGTACACACCAGGCCACGCAAGGGCCAGGCTACCACAAAGGTCCTTTCCTCACCTGGCTTATGGCAAAGTGGGGCAGGGTAGCTGATGAGTTCTCCGGAGATTACCTCTTTCCCTGTCTCCTTGCAGGGCAAATATTTTCATATTTAACAAGCCACTGAGCAGAGAGAAAAGGATAGCGGCCACTATTAAACGCATGCTCGATCTAGTTTTATTTCTTTAAATTTACTCAGTCGAGAAAAATTTGTGGAGTACGAATTCTCCTCATGCTAGGTGACTTTTTAATCCTTCTGGTTGAGTCAGGATTTATTTCTTCTCGCCTTTGCTGTCATCTTGGGGCAGACGCCACCCTCGCTCTTGAAAGAGAGACTTTTGCACAGAGGGGCGGCATGACCTGCAGCCCGCTCCCCAGCCTGGCGTCTGGATGCGTACCTGGGAACAACAGGAGTTGGGACTGACTTTGCCCATAATTGTTTCTGACTGCAGCCCCCCTGTCAAGTGGCTGCCACCAGGAGCTGTGTGAGTCTGTTTCCCTTCTCAAAGAGAGAGCTGGCATCAAGCATATTGTCTAAATGCACTAGGCTGGGAGGTGTCGGGAGGGTGGTACGTGAGGCAGCAACACCCAGGGGGACACTGACTAGTCTGGGTGCTTAGGACAGGAGCTGCTCGTTCTGAGCAGGGCTCTTGTCCATAGACGTCTCTGGTTCTCAGAGCCACCAGGCAGAGGCAAATTGCTCAGAGTCAAGAAGGGAGATTCCGTGAAACAGAGGGAATTCAGCTCTGGGTAGGAGTCTGAGTACCGATGTCCAGTCCGGGTGTCACTGCGGACAGCTGCGGTGTCCAGAGCAGTCGCGGACACCGCGGACTGTTGGTGTCATGGTCTGTGGAGCGGAGATCATTCAGGAAGAACGCTCAGCGCTGGAACTGCGGGAGCTGACCGTGAAGCGCGGCAGGAGTTCGTGAAGTAGTGACGCGCTTCGCAAGTGTTCTGGAAACTGGAAAGTGAAACCGAGGCAGTGTGGAAGTGTTTCCTGTTCAGCTGTGTTCTTTACTTTGTCTTAACTGTCTTTTCCATTTTTCATTTTATTCGCGCATCTTCATAGCACCTAACGCTTACGTTCCCCAGAGGAGTTCGTGCTTGGACACGATGCATACTAATCCTTTCCGATGCTCCCCCCTCACAGCCCTCCATCTGGCCCTCTTTTATTTTGCCAAAGCTCTAGCTCCCTTTTCCCACGTTTTCTCTGTATTTCTATTTTGGGTTTCTCATGTAAGAGCTATACATCATATTAAGCTCATGTCTCTGCTTTATTTTGCTTAACATCATGGCGTCAGGGTGCATCGATTTTTCTAGAAATGGCTCAAGCTTATCCTTTTTATGGCATAGTAGCACTCCACCTTATAAATACCACAGTTTCACTGCCTATTTCTCTGTTGATAGCCATGTAGCTGCCTCTCGGGATTTATGAAAATCTACCTGTCAAACTTGATGCGCCCATCACTCCTGTTATCTTGAGCAAGACATTTAGGTGAGCCTGAGTTTACATAATGCTAAAATAGGAATAAAAGTATTGGTACAGAGTGGAGGAAAGTTACACAGGTAGACATCTCTTTGTGTGTGTGCACATAGAGGTACGTGTATGCAAACCAATGTGTAAATATGTTTATGTATGTGTAAGCATAGATGTGCATACATGCACCACACCCTATGCTTGTACGTGTGTGTGCACACATGTGTGTGTGCTCATGCATACATGCTTGCTACCTCACCTGGCTCTTCTGCTGCTGCTGCTGCTACGTCCATTACTATGATTATGCCAACATCCCAAGGAACCATCTCCCCTCAGAACCCCATGTGCTGCTCTACACAGACCCCTAGAAGCTCTGCCATGGGCTTCTGGCTAATAGCAATTCTGACTCCCTCGTGGGACAGCACAGTGTGATGTCTCTGGTATCCTGTGGCCCATGGCCCAGTGTATAACAGCACCGATTTGGGGGTCGAGCAAAGCTGGCCTCAAATCCTCCCTCTGCCTTTATGAGCTAAATGATCTTGAAGTAGTTATTGACCTTTCTAAGCTTCCGTTTCTTCATCTCCATGACAGAGGTCGTTATTAAAGTGCCTGCTCCCACTTAAGTTTATTGTGAGGATTAAACAAAAAGCCCATAACATAAGCTTGGTACATAAAATAAACACCTCAGCGAACACTGTCAGAAGGCAGTGGAGGAGGCAGAGGGTGGAGAGAGCAGGAGAGAGAGAGAGAGGGAGAGAGGGAAAAGTTTCTGAAAACTTAGTTGCAGATTTTTCAAGATAGCAGCTGTCCCTTCTAGGGGAAACACAAGGCCTTAGTATGCTTAATTGTTCTAACCACTGTCCCCTAACTACTGAGCAGCAGTGATGACAGACATTGGGCCCCAGGTGGTCTCAGCTATCCCTGGTCTTCAAGAAATGGGCACTGCTGTGGGGCTGAAGCCCTTGATTGGCCAGGCCTAGGAGGAGTCTCCCGCTTGCTCCTGGGCTGTGATATCCACGTCCAACTCTGAACACGTTGTCCTCACCTGACAGGAATCTCCCATGAGGATTCAAGAAGCAGTCCAAGGACAACCTGAAAACTGCCAGGCTCCAGGCTGCGTTGGGGAGCTGGTGGGGCCTCGGTGGGTGTGAAGATCCTTCTCCAGCCATCTGAAAGCGCAGAGCGGCTTCCTGGCTCCTGTCATCTGTCTCTCCCACCTCATCCCAGACAGATGTCTCCTGCACAAGTGCTTAGGAAGAGATGCGATTGACACAGTTTAGAGAAGGCACCTTTCTTTCAAGCATGCACACACACACATAGGTACAGGACCAGGCATTCTCCAATCCGATGTCTATGGACACCAGGTCCAGACTTTCTGCCTGGGACACATCACAGTATGACTCGCCTGAAGTTGTTGCATATCCCAGCAGGACATGGCGCAAGAGGCCAGAGAGTTAAGACAAAGTAACTAGCGGAAGTGCAAGAGGCCAGAGAAAGAAGATGAGTAAGTGTGACCCTGGAGCTGCCCTAATGCTGTGGTGCTGCTTGGCACTGGGTGGTCTTGGGTAAGACCGTTAGCCTATCAGAGCCTCAGTTTCCTCATCTGTCAAAAAGGGAACAATCATTGGCGTACCTGATTTCCAGAGTTGCTTTGAGCGGGGCCAGAGCTGCTGAGACAAAGAAGTTTGGACCAGGCCTTATAAACAGCTGCTGAGGAGCACCGATCCACCACACTGCTAAAAGACCAGAGAATAGGAGACAGGCAGATAGTGAGGGAAGTGACACAATAAAACAAGAGGATGTGGAGTGGAAACTAAAGTACAGGGGAAGAGAAGATGACTGGGGGGAGAAGTGAGGAAGGAGACAGTGAGCAGGGACTGCGGAGTCTGTTCCACTGCTGCTACAGGGTGCCACCCTCCAGCACTCCGAGGCCTGGTGTCCCCATGGACACAGAGCAGAAACCACTGAGCACAGGCTTAAGACCCACACACAAAAGGCAGGCGCCGAACCATCCTCACATAGTATTTGCTGTGTAAAAGCTTTCCTCGGTGTGTAACTTTATGGCCTAGAAACCAGACTACAAAAATTACAGTACCGTTTTTTATTTTATAGAAAAATATAAATCAATACTTTTATGTCTCTTTCATGAGTTGGGAAGCCAGAACCATCCAAGGAAATCACAGTCTTGGTACCTCCAGCCTCCCCATTAGCCCAGAGTAGTTTTGTTTTGTTTTGTCTTATTTAATTTTTCTTTAATTATTTTTTTTCTCGCCTGTTAAATATTTCTGGTGAACCCACTGAAACGGGGAGATGTCCATGATCACTCTGGGGCTGCCCCTTCCACGTAGAGTGGGTTTTGTAATAAGGAGCCTTTCCCCCTCACCCACGGCAGTCTGCCCTTGGACCTGCCTCTCTGACTTTGAGGTCCTCGTTATTGTGGTTTAAATGAAGGATGTTCATTCAGGCAGGCTGGGGGAGGCCACCAGGCACCAGAGCTGTTATCAGGTTCTCCTATCAGGCCAAGTGACAGGCGTCCAGCGCGAGAATGCGCAGCTCACGGTGGAGACCTCTGGCTGACACCGAAGGTGACTCCCCTCACTCTCACCTTGAAAGGAAAGTTCCCACTTTATTAAAATGAATTTCAAAAGGGCCCCTCTGACAGCTGCATAATTAAATATTGGAGTGTCAGCGATAATTTATTCTACTCGCATGGAGTGGTCAGATCCCTTGCACCGGAGGGTCAGCAGGCCCGGTGACAGAGGCAAGGAGACAAGGGATTCTGGCTCTTTGTCATTTGCAGGACCCTGGGCCCCCAGAGTGGATGCTCACATACACCCACACATGTGTACACATGCAAACACACACATGGAGAAGAGACAGGATGCGCAGGAGACCCTTGGCTGCCCATACAGCTCTGTGGTTCGCACCAGCACATGCCCCTCCTAACAGCAAGTAGCCCATGGCCTTGTGCACGGGCTTTGCATCTGTATTGCAGTTTCTCCATTTGGTAGCTCTCTCTGAACCATCAGGCCTTGCAGGCTCCGAGATCTCTTTCCAGGGAGAAGTGCAATGGTCATCCCCAATAAGAAACTGGCTGCAGCTCCCTGGATATGAACTATTGCCCAGGTAGCTACGGTGCCAATGGCCTCACACACTCAGCGCAAGGGCCTTAGATATCCGTTGGGCCCACCTGATAGGCAGCGGTGGAATGGATCATTGCCAAGGTTGACTACATGTTTCCACACGCCCACGTGCCTTATCGACAGCAACTTGCCTGTGTGAAGCAGATGTAGTATAAACAACATGGCCTTTGGAGCCAAAGATTGGATCCTTTCTTATGATTAACACAGCAAAATTTCCCACTGCAGCTTGTAGCATATTGCTTCATAAATGTCTATAAAAAATACGAAAACCAGAGTCAGAGTGAATTCAGCGTAGACCTTCTTGGGATGTTTATTCTTTATTTATGCTGGTGTTTTGCTCTGTTTTGTTTTGGCTGGGGAGCAGTTCTGTTCTTTTCCCTCTTCGATAGTTCAGAAGCAATGAGTTAATGTTTTGTGGGGGTCTCATTGTCCAGAAGGTTCTGCGCAGCACATCTACACAGGGAACCGGTGCCAGAGCCTCCATCATTTCTTATTTGACCCTGTCCTGTTTACTCTGTCAGGGTGAAAGCTCAGGCCAAGCTCGGCTAGTCAGTGTATTACTTTGTTGAGGCAGGCTTGGCTACTCCGAATCAGGCTGAACAAATTACATCCCTCACTCCGTCACCGAACCGGGAACAGGGTTATAACTCAGCCTAAGCACCGGTCCCCCTTCTATTACCTTCATAACCAAGGTCGTACTAATCAACTCAATTACCAACCCTCTCGGACATTTTCATAATGTTTTCTGCTAGTTGCTCTCCTGTGAAAATTTCTCGGTCTAAGCAGATGAATGCCATTTTTATAACTACCTGCATTTCAGGTACAGTGATCTCCTTTGTAAGGACTACATCCCCAGCAGCATACACGAGACTTACTGGCCAACCATGTGTCCAGACAAGCCGGGGGGCTGGGAGAATCTCGTCTTGACTTTTGCCATGGGGCAAACAAATCATCTTGCGCACAGGAAATTACAAAGAAATTGACCTGATTCTCTTCCAGAAGGGGAGCACTGGGCTCCCTTCCCACTAAGTGTCCCACATTTGAGATGGTGGGAACTCCCAGCCTGGGGCCCTATGGGCCTGGATTCCTGGACGCAGCGAAGGATCCTTCAGGATTTCACCTCAGCGCCTGTGTCTGCAGACTTTATAGTGTGCAAATCTGGTTCCTCTTGCCTCCTTTTCATCCCTTTGTTATAGAGCAGCCATAGTTGCTTGTGCTATGTTTCTTTAAGAGTTCAGACTCAGAGTGCGGAGCTGATGGACTCTAGCTCACATTTCCAAAATCTCCTCACAGCACAGTTGCTAGAGATCTAAGGCCTTGAAGTTGTCAGAAAGATTTGTTTTCTGTGTTGTACTCATTAAATACAATCCAAGTCTGAAAAGCAAACTACCCTTTTATCTAATGCAGTGTGCTAACCGAGTCCATGGTGGTGGCTGTCTTTTAGTATCTCTGCTACTTCCCAGGCATACTGAAAATATTGTTTAAAAAAAGTCTTTCTGAAACTGTTCCCACATCCTGCAGTAAAGACCAACGGGATGCATAAATGGCTTCTCCATATATAAATTATTTAATGGCCTTATTTACTCAACAAAGATATGGAGCTGAATTCAGAGGACACAATAAATTTCAAACTCATCAAAATATTTGATTCCGTTCTTTTTTTTAAAAAAAAAGAACCAGTGAAGCAACTATGACAAGATGCCCAGCATTCCAGTTCTAAGTGGTGTATGTGACTCTCTTGTATCATGTTTTCTGTATAAGCAGTTTTCCTCTTCAGAACATATCCTCAGTAGCACGATGGGCTCTGGTGGCCATGGAGACAGGTAGCGAGGGTAGAGCCAGCCTCCCAGAGGACCGGGCACCCACTCCTATGGTGGCTTTGCTTCTGCTGTCTCGTGCAACACTGCCTTTGCTCTACACATCTTAAAGATGGTGGAACTGAAGCCAAAGGACCCAAGTCACTCATCCACTCAACACACAAGTCCCCTGAGACAGGCATGAAACAAATTCAGGTGATGATATCTTTACACAGGCCAAGTTATCAGAGAACAGGGGTGTGTAGCTCTAATCCCAGCACCAAGAGCCTGAGGCAATAAGATCACAAGTTCTAGTCCCACCTGGGCAACTTTGTATGACCCTGTCTTGGAAGAAAAACTCAAAGAAAAAAGAGGGCTCTGGATTCAATACCCAGTCACGTGCACACACACACACACACACACACACACACACACACACCTTGCCTCCCCCACTTTTTCTATAATCACTTTTTAATTGAGAAGATTTCACATAATGCGCAACTCTTTTAAGGTAAAGAGTTGCATTTAGTTGTTATGGTGTGTGTCAAGTTGTCTCCTCAAAGCCTTATGTAGTCACGGGGCAGGGACTTCTAGAGTTTGAGATTAACTCATGATCCACTGGGATTATGCACAATCCTCTGGAATTATGGGTCTTAGTACTATAGGGATTATGGGTAAGAGTGCTGCACCCAACCTGGAGCTGAGACCCTGAATGTAATATAAGAGACACAGAGAGACAGTTGCCATCGTTGCTCTTCCGCTGCCATGAACTGGATGCCCTCTGCCTTGTGCTACTCAGCCTTGGAGCCAGCTGAGTATGGACTGAAACCTCCCATAACAGTGACCTGAATAAACCTTTCCTTCCTTCATTTTGTGTGCCAGGTATTTATCTCAGCAATGAGAGAAGAGTAACTGAGACATTAATAGAGTCACAAGTTGTCTGCCAACCACTTCTTCCAGGTTTCCAACCTTTTTCATATTCCAGAAATCCATTGCACATCTACTCCCCACCCTTTGGTCTCCACAGATCTGGCCACTCTGGGGAGAAAGCCCAATAGGAGTGGATAGTGCATGACTACCTCTCATCTCAGCATAGTGTTCCCAGGGCTTATCTTAGTATTATGTGTGAGTACTTCATGCCTTTCTGGTGCTTAATAATATTCCACACAACATGGAGACTATACTTGTGTATCTGTTTGCCCATTGGTGAACAAATGGGCTTGTTCTACCTTTAGCTCTTGTGCCCAGTGTTGCTGCCAGCCTTGGTAGAAAAGCCCATGTGCCCTTATGTGTCCCTCTCTCGTGGGTATCTATCTATATCGGTACCTGTCCCTATCATCTTTCTCCCCATATCCCCAGAAGTAGAAATGCTGGATCCCGCATTAACTATGTGTTTAACATTTTAGGGGACTGCAGGCCCCTTTCCACAGTGGCTGCACCCTTTTTCCATAAACTCCTCTGTGTAACACTGCCCCATGTGGTGGAAGGCGCCAGACTCTTCCTTAAGTTCCTTCCTGCAGAAAGAGTTAAGGAGTCTTTTCAGGTAACTATAATCAACCCCTAGGGACTCAACCTGCGCGTGTGCAACTGAAATAGCCGGCGGGCATCTCAGCCCCATTATTTCGGTCTCTTCCCACCCCATCCTGGCTCCAGATCACCCAGGAGTGGGGGATGGATGGCCCTGAAAAGCAGAGGGCTGTGAGGAGTGTCAGTTACACCTCTACAGGTGCAGACCAGAATCCTGGGGTGCATTCCCTTCAGCCTGCCCAGACCCAGACTTCGTTCTGGGAGCACAACTTAGGGAAAGTGAGCAGCTGGGCTGGGTGGAGGAGGAAACTGAGTCCCAGCACTCATCCCGCTTGCCCTGTACCCCTGGTGTCTTTGTATCCCAGCTGAGCATAGAACTCCTCTCCTCTCTCGGTCACCAGCTGTGGCCTCGATGGCCTAATGTGTTGGAATATTGAAAACTTTATGGATATGAGAAATTCCTTTAAGAAGTGAAAAGTTTCCAACTTTGAAAACTGACCTACTGTATAAACTCAGATCCCAGAGTTTCTTTAAAATTCTCTGCATGCCTGTAATCCCAGCAGTTGGGAGGCTGAGGCAGGAGGATTGATGTGAGTTCCAGACCAGCCTGGGCTACAAAAGTGAGCTCAAGGCCAGCTTGAACTGCATAGCGAGACCCTGTCTCAAAAAGACCGAAAAAAAAAAAAAAGAATTTTTGCCCTCCTGAGACCAACAAGATAGCTCAGCAGTTTAAAGCACCTGCTTAGGCAAGCACAAGGACTGCAGTTCAATCCCTGACACCACATGCCATGCCAACCTCACCTCCAGGGTAATACACACACACACACACACACACACACACACACACACACACACACATACACACAGAAATCTATGAACTCCTATCAAGAGAAAGTTATGGAGGACTGATTAAGTACATATTCATCCAGGCAAGGCATGTGCTAGCAGTTTTATAAACATGACCCTATTTATCCTTTATCCTTGCAGCTCTGCCAAACTCCTGTGGTAGAGACTGGAAACTGAGACTCACTGTCACTAAAACACATACAAAGCCTTCTTCTGGGAAGCAGGGGGCAGGTCACATCATGTCTGCAAGCTGTGGCTTGTTTCCAATGCATCACATGTCTGAGACATGTGTCAGCAAGCACACATGGCCAAGCCCTAAATGTTCATCCCTGCCTTAACTGCCCCACCTGGACCTGAGGTGGTGTACCCCTGTCTGCCCTCTGGATTGGGGCAGTGGAATAAGGTGAAAATGCAGTACTCTTCTGTGACTGCAGGGGGCCTCACTGAGTACTACGCCAAAGGCAAGCCTCCTCTGCATTTCCTTTTACCTCCCCTTGCCTGTCTTTTTGAGGTCTGATAGGCACTATATAGCCCACAAAACTGGATGTGGATGAGGAATTCTGAATGTGTCTTTCCTGCTTTATACGAATAGCTAAAGACCAGAGCCAACTGCACAAGCTCTAACCAACAGCTACCTAGAGAGTAGGCTTCACCGTAAGAGGCTGAGACAGGAAAATACCAAGTTTATGCCCAGCCTGGACAACTTAGTGACTTAGTGAGATCCTGTCTCAAAATAAAAAAGAGCCAGGGATGTAACTCAGTGCAAAGAATGTGGGTTCAATCTCTAGGAATGAATAAATGAATGAATGAATGAACAAACAAACAAATGATTGAACCCAGAGTAGTTAGAGTGGCTCCACCATGCAGGTAAGTAGGCATACTGGCTAGGAAAAGCCAGGTGTGGGAAGGAGGACTTGGCCTGGCATTCCCTGTCATCTTGGGACTTCCCTTTTCCTGATTCTACACAATGAAAGGGGTTTAAACTACATTGTTCTTCCCAGGAAGCTTTCAGGCTTGGCAAGGAGGACTCAGGCTTAGATAACAAGATGGGGAATAACACCTATCTGTCCCCTGCGCAGTAAGTAGCCCAGCAGAAGTAGCCCTGTGGACCAGCACTCTCAGTTCATTTGTGGGACATGGTGATTTAAAGGCACAGCCACCATGCTAAACAGAGATGTCACTGTAAGTCCAAACCAGCTCAGACAAGGTAGACTCTCCTTTGTTTTCCACTTTTTCTGGAACAGTTGCAATGGAGTTTTGAAAACTCAATGCAGCCATCGTCTCCCAGGGGTAGTGGGTCCTGGGTAAATACCCTGTGGTTCTTCAGTGTGCTTCTCCTTACTGGGATTGTCGGATGGACTCTTAGCCACTATGCTCACGATGGTATCATCATGTCTATTTATACTTAAGAAAATAAAGGTCCAGAGAGATTAATTGACTTGTCCAAAGCCATTCAGTTAAAAGTAGAAAAGGTGGAATTTGACCCACGTCTTATACCAAGTGAGCTCTCCTCACCTCTTTCTACTGCATTCTTCAGAGCAAGAGCCTTACATTCAAACTGATATGACCACTTAATTTTATCTTAGGATAAAAATGGTACCAGTGTCACAAGCCAATGAGTTTTATGCATTCCCTGTATAATGTCAGATTAAGAAAATTCAATCCAAGCATGAATCATTTCCCTAGGCGCAAAGAATGGCCTGCTTCCTTTGCAGAAGATAAAATATTTTTATTTGAAGAAAACAAAATAAAAAACAGAACTCACTTTGCACAATCAAAAATTACTTCTTCTTTTATAGTAAATGCCCTCTTTAAGATTTTGCAAGCTCATTTCATGAAATTTTTCCCCTTTCAGCATCTTTCCAAATTTAGAAGTTAAATTTATAAGGCTGTAATTTGCAAGGTCATCTTTTTTTTTTTCTTTCTTTCCTTTTTTTTTTTTTTAGAAATGTAAGCAGGAGATGAGGCCATGAGGCCTTTCCAGGTTTGGGGGTGAGAGCTCAAAATGTTTAACTGACTCAGGCCAAGTTTTTACAGATTCCTGTGGGTTGATGATTATTGGTGTCCTGCCTGCAAATCTTAACTGCATGGACTTATCGCAATAGCTGCCCCCCCACACACACACACATATGCACCTACTCCAATCGGAGAAAAATGTGAGATGTTGGGAAATGTTTCCAAGAATAGCCTGAAGGATTAGCCAGCCTAGAGGAATCAGCTTTAAGGGGAAGTGGACGAAACGGTAATTCTTTGCCTGCCTGGTGCTAGGCACATAGAGTTAAGATGGATAAAGTACAGAAGGTAGCTTCTTTCGAGGTCGCAGACTTAAATTGGAAGACAAATGTGCCAATAGGTAATTGTGACACTGGGTGTGAACACTGGCACAGTGCAGAGAAAGTTCAGGGACTGCTCAGAGGGACGGATCGGCTCTGCCACGAAGTATTTCCATAACAGCTGTTGATGATAGGACATATCTAATACTATTATATAGTTACTTACTAGTACGGTGCTCTAGTTATTCCCCCACACTGAGCAAGTATAATTATTACCTGCATTCCCTCCATTAGTAGCCGTCTCCACTCCTAACAAAAGCTGTGAGTTGATAGTTAATAAGAAAGAGTGTTCTGCGATTTACCACATCATTTTCCTACCGAGCAGTCTTTTTTTTTTTCCAATTTGAGTTTTGCTTGTTTTCCTTAATGCTTCATCTAAATGTCAGAGATGCCACGAGGTGCCCGGATGCTGCGTGCTCATTCGCAGTGGGCTTTTGGGGGCTCTCAAGAGCAGCTCAGGACTGACCGAGTTACCCTAGGGAGAAGGACTCTGCCTCTAAATGCCGTTTTGCTTTATAGCAAACAATCAGCAGGGGATAGTTTTCCTTTTCTCCATTCACATTGAAAGCTTTCAGCTGTGGCAACCAGTAAGTTTGTCATCTCACTTTTTAGTTCTGTTTTGCTCTGATGTCCTGACAGCAGCAGAAGCAATCTTCAGAATCCTTTTTATTTTTATTTTTAAATGACTGGAACAGATTCGATCACAGAAGCTTTTAAAATCTGAGATCCCAGGAAGTTAATTAGTGTATCCTTTTAGGATGGCTTCCTGCATTTTGATATACATTTAGGCTTGGGTTTCAAGTGTAGTTGGCGCTGTGCCATGAGTCAGGCGGGTCATCCCTGCGCTCAGGAACACCGAGCTCCTGCAGAAGGAGGCAGGGCAAACCCGGACCCTCTCCTGCGCCAGCGCGTGACTGTGTTCTGTCACCACCTAGCAGGTGGACGCCAAAGCTGCCCCCGTGGCTGGCGGAGCCCTCTGCACCACGCCTCTCTCATTGCCCTAATGATGTCCTTATTTTGCTCTCTTCCCACTTGACATTTGGAGCCTTCAGGGAGCAGGAAGTGGTGCGTTCAGCAGGGGCACCAGTGCTGTCCCTGCTGGAGTGCGGGAGCTCGGGTGATTTAGAGCTGGTCAGAGATGCGCGATTCTGGAAGATCCAGCTTCTGAGACCCTGTCCCCTTTATTTCTGCCCCACGCTGCTGGCCCATTGTGGGCAGGAGTCACCCATCCTCATGTTCATAATCTTTGCCTTCTGAGCCTTGCTGTCACTGCCTGGCTCAGAGTCAGGCAGGTGCTGCTGACGGAGACATTCCCATGGTGCCCACATCTCTGGCATGGGTGCAACCTATGGGACTTCTCCTAGAGTGTCTTCTCCTTCCTGGAATGGGGCAGTTCCTCCTGCCTGAAAAGACAGGCTGTAGGGGTGGTTTCTCGTGTGTGTGTGTGTGTGTGTGTGTGTGTGTGTGTGTGAGAGAGAGAGAGAGAGAGAGAGAGAGAGAGAGAGTCATGGAAATATGAAATGGTAACTTGAATGCTTTACTAAATCAGTTTCTTTACATTAGAAAGACATCCAGGTTTCTCCCCCAGAAAAATCTTTTCTGGCATTCAAAATCATTGTTAATCACATTTGAGACACATGTGTGCCCATGTCCCCAGGCCTGTGCCCATATGTGTCTGCATCTATAGGAAAAGGGCCCTACTGGTTCCCGCCATCTGCTTCCTTCCTAGACCTCCCGAGGGCCAGGGGAGTGGCACATACCAGATGCACTAACTATCGGGAGCATAAATGCACTTAGCACATTCAGGCACAAAGCAGTAACCCTGGGTGTGGGGGAGGTCTTGCTAGTCAGAAGGGCCCACGTGATCTCTCTAACCAGCCCTGCTGCAAGCAGGGAAGAAGACGGAGAAGTTAGAGACCAAGCCCAGTGCAGCCCAACTAAGCAAGGGTCGATACGGCAGCTCCCAAATGCCTCCCACAAGCAGGTTCCTTCATGTAGTCAAATGGACCACAGGGCAAGACACCGACGAAGCCAGGAGACAAACATATTTCCTGCAAAAGGAAGACATTTTTAAAAATTAAGTACCAAAACTCCAAGGAAACCTTAAAATCAACTGAAAATTTCCACAGCAGGAATTAAGTCCATAATGAAGTATTAGGCACCTGCAAAAGTAAAATGACATTGAGAAACAGTCTTATAACAAAGATTTCATGACAAAGACGAGAGAGAAATTGGCATATATCCCCTGACAAGAATTATATTAAAATAAAGATGACTGAGGAGAGAAGATGGTAGCTGAGATTTGCGTGTAGGCTCGAACCTACTATCCTCCTGCATCCGTCTCCTGGAGTGCTAAGATTACAAGCAGGAACCCGGGTCCACCTTCTTTTGTTCACTTTTCCGTGTATTCAGGGTAGTGTATTGCCTTTAGAATTAGTTTAAAACACCCTACCAGAACAGTCTTGGGGCAACCTATAAGCTGACCGTGTGTCATTCTTTTAAGACAGGCAACCATCAATAGTGCTCACATTGTGCCAGGCTGTTTATGTGAACTTGGTCTCCTGAGGTCTCTGACCCCAGCCCCGTAGGGTGAAAGGTCGGGAGGGAAGGCAATAGTGGTTGTCCCCAGGTACAAGTGAGTGTTCTTTCACACACCCTCAGTGTCCAGTGTCTCTCTGGGTTGTGTCAACCCTATGTATCTTTCTCTGTTGCCTTAACTGCCGGGTGGACACTGAAACATTGTCCTTTCCACCCAGTACAATAATTCTTGTCTGGGCCATGGTAGATCCTTTGGGATGAAGGTGCCCAGGTGTCCCTTGAGCCTCAGCCAACAGTCATGGCACTAAGGTGGCATGAAACACTGTCGGGTTCTTTTTCAGCGGTTCTCAACCTGTGGGTCGTGACCCCGGCAGGGGTCGAATGACCAAAACACAGGGGTTGCCTAAAGCCATCAGAAATCATAACTAGCAAAATTACAGTTTTGAGGTAGCCACCAAAATTATTTTTTGGTTTAGGGCCACCGCAACATGAGGAACTGTATTGCGGGGTCACAGCATTAGAAAGGTTGAGATACACTATTTTAGATAATTTGTGAATATCGCTGGATTCATTTTAGAAGCTAAGAAGTCACCTCTTTAGTAACTTTAGCTGAAAAATTAGCTCTAATGAGGAAGAACAAAGAGGAAGATGGGTGAAGTAGCTTTCCCTTATTGAGCATTTGGTCACTGCCATCTTGCATGAGTGCTCCTCATTTTGCATAATTCAGCCCATTGAGCATTAGCAGTAACCTTGAGGGGCTTGTGTGCCTAGCAGATTTGTTCTTGTTAACTTCTCCCCATCATCTATCTCCCCATCCCTGACAGTGCCTACAGGTCAACCCTGTTCTCCCTTCGGGGTTTCGAACACGCTACCGAACCCAAAACAAATCCCATGAAGGTTGGTTAACTCTGGCACAGTGCCTCTCATCTTTAGCATGGCTGACTCTAGTTGCTGAAATAAAAGGAAATCGTTTAAAATCCACTCGAGTGGCCGTCATGAATTAGCTGTTACCAATCAGCTTGAAATTCACTGTGGTGAGATATGACAAAACCTCACCTCCTCAGCAGCCTAGAGAGACATTTTCACTTATTGTGTGGGGTTTGTCAGAGCCCCATATGTGAACTTAAGTGTGTTTGGGATGGGCTTTGTCTGTTGCCATGTGGCCAACAGGTCAGCCACAGAGATGTGGTTCTGGTCAAACCGATTTCCTTTGGAGTGAGTCACGTGACATCTGGCCTCTGTTGTGACCCAATAAACCACTCACTTGTCTTTGGTTTGACCTTCCTTTTGTGAGGGCCACCTCAGGGAGTGGAGACCTTAATTCTCGGGGTCATGACCTTTCCTGAGCTGCATCTGCCATAGCTGTGGCTCTTGCCTGGTTGGGAATGTGCTCTGAATTTGATAGAAGACATTGTATTTATTTTAATTTTTTGTTATTTATTTATGTATTCATTCACTGTGCTTCTGGGAATCAACCCAGACCCTCTCATGTGCTAGACAAGTACCCTACCACTGAGTACTTGCCTAGCACCAGGATTGCCTTGTTTATTTTATTATTTTTTTTATTTTAAAGAGCATTTTAAAAAAACCATTAAAGTAATACAGAATTTCAAAACAAGATGATAGGAAATCAATAATCGTTATTATATTGCATATTGTTTTCTTCATAGTTGTTCAGATTACCAAATGTAAGCATGCAAAATGGTACAACCATTATAGAAATCAGTGTGGCGATTCCTCGACAAGGTAGGATGAGAGGTGCCATGTGTCCCAGTTATTCTCCTCCTGGGTATTTTCTCAGAAGAACTGAAAACATCATACCACAGCAATATATGCACACCCATGTTTTTATCATCACAATTTTTCATAGCTAAATGCTGGAAACAACCCAGATGCCCATCAACTGAGGAATGGATAAAACAAATGTGGTACTTTTACACAATGGAATATTATTCAGCTATAAAGAAAGGTAAACTGGAGGCTTTTATAGTTAAATGGATGCAGCCAGAGACCATACCCATAAGTGAAATAAATCAAATCCACATACCTAACCCTTCTTAATGTGCATGCACAACCTCCCTCCAAGAATGTAATTGTTATGCATGCACTGAAAACATGTACCAATAAAGACATTGCAAAATGAAACAAAGGACAGCTTCCCAGGTAGCCATGGTAGCTGGTCATATTTCCTAGCACTGATATTTAACCAAGAAGATCCTCTCACTATTAGTTCTGCAAGGCCCCATTCCTAAGGGAGCCTTTCTCCTGCCTGCTCCTGGTGCAGCCCCTTTGATTCATCCCTTCACCCCCACATCCTGTTCCTCAGTCCACTAATTACTCACCATTCCACCAAGGGGCCACATCCTTTCACACCTCTGAGACTTTGGCTGTCTGTAACCTCTACCTGAGTTCTGTTCTTGCTGCCTCTGTGGCTTGCCACGTTCCTTATGCTTCATACCTTTGAGTTAGAGCTGAAACGTCACCTTCTCTGTAATACTTTCATAAGCCCTTTACTATAGTTATGGGGTCTCCCTGTGTTTCCACAACCCTAGATTAGAGTCCTAGTACACTCTCAACATGACCTCTGTATGGTTTGCTTACATATCAGTGTCATGACTGTCTTAGAGTAGACTAAGCGGCAGTAACAAGTAGGCCCTCAGTGTAGCACTGATTCAGCCCCAAAGGTGCACAGCGGCACCTTAGTTTACAAATTTAATTTGTTCTATAATTTTGAAGAAAATGACTGCATTTTGTGTTTGCGTGGTGCATTTGTCACATGATATGGAACCTGTGAGCGGAAGTAACGTTTGCTCAAGTGCTTTTGTTTGAGAATGAAACTGCTTGCAAACAGAAGCACTGGCGAAGCAAGGTACTGTTGTATTTGTTACACGCAAGGCATCATATGTGGGCCTTCATGATCAGAAGCAGCCGTGTGCACAGTGCGACTCTGAGAGCCCAGCTCCGTGCACCTGGTGGCCTCGTTCTGACAGTTGGTATCAGCGTGCATTGCCTGATATCACCCCCAGCCTTCGCCACATCCCGGTAGTAAGAACTGGTCATGGGATCAGCTCTGTCAGGCTGGTGAGTCTAACAGAAGAGCAAATTTTCTTTGTGAGGAGCCAGCAGATGGTCACTGTGAGCTCTGTGAGTATGTGGACAGCTTTCTTCCTCTTAGCATCTCCACGTTCTGGAGTAGGTTGGACCGGATCCCCTATCCCGTACCTGACAAATATATGTGGATGTCCATGTAGGGAAACATTAGCTTGATTTCCTCTTGCCACCTTGGCTGAAACCGAGTGACAAACCATTCTCTTTCTGGCAAGGTGTGGAGCTCTTAATTTTATAATTGCAAACCAAAAACACCAAGGGCTTCCCGAGGTGTAGTGATGTCTTCAGCTATATTTCCTCTTAATGCGGGGTCATGAAACCAGAGCCTTGGCATTTTGCAAGGTGAAAAAGATCCCTGATAAAGAGGAATCTAGTGATTCATCTCTATGTTAAAAATATATCACAGTCCCTTCATGCCTCCCCTGGAATCCTCCAGACTGACTTTGGCTCCTTTCCTATTAGTGGCATCCTTTCCCTCTCACCAGTTTTCATTCCTCCTGCCAGAAAGGAATACAGTGAATAGATGTATAATAAAATCTTTTAATTGTCTTAGCATATGTTGCTTTTATTAGGTAGGCATAATTGCATTCATGGGATCACCTACAAAGTCCTTTCAAATATAAAATTGAAATGGCTTCACACTCCGTGCACAAGTCCTTCGGAGCCACCGTTTTCCCCTTCGCTGCCTCCTGTCCCCCTTTCGCTGTAAAGTTCACATTGAAGTGTGAAAAGGGAGACTCAGCCCCTGACACACGGTGGATCTTATCAGCGCCAAGTGCAGTTGTGGCCTCGCTGAAGAGTGACTGTCATTTCTACACCATTTATTCCTCGCCTGGCCTCATTGCTTGCTTCCTTTCAGAGGAAATTCTCCCCCTGAAAGCACTGTACTTGTCATTTATTTACCCCCTTTCCGCTCTCTCTCTCTCCATGGGCTGGTTCTGATATGCATTCATCCCGAAGGCAAGCCTTTTACACACTTCCGCTCACCTCTTAGGGTCAGGCTCCTCTGAGCTGATTCGGGCTCATAAAAGCAGCCCAGCCAAGCTTTTATGGTGTCATTACAGCTCCCTTAGAGCCCTCTCCTCCCAGCCCCAGATCATTCTGTTGCCTGTAATCAGTTCACCAGCTCTGCTGTGTGAAGGCGGGTGATGGTGGAGCCGGAAAGGAGGGAACGGGTCCGCTACAGCCCCCCTCTCCCGGGACCAAGGCTTCTCAGGTCAGGTGGGTCACAGCACAAGGAGAGATCTCAGCCTAAACTGTTGTTTTAGAAAAGGGTGCAATAAGCTACCTTACTGTGAGGGTAGAGATGGCGGGTACCATCGGCTCTGCAGGCTGTAGGGCCTGTGTCACAAGGCAGGATTTTGCCATTGGCCCTAGTCTACTTGGCTGCCCTAACAAAATGGTACAAGTTAGGCAGCTTATACACAACATAAATTTATTTCTTGTGGTTCTGGAAGCTGGGAAAGGCATCCTGAGGGTCCGGGCAGATTCAGTGTCTAATAGAGGCCCGTTCCTGGTTCACAGAAGGCCCCTCCTTACAGTGTCCCACATGGTGCCAGTAACAATAAGGCTCACTAGGACCTGTCCTATGAGGGCACTAACCCCACCCAGAAGGGCACCACCTTCACAACCTAACCACTTTCACAAAGCCTCTTTACATTACCATAGGGGCAATGAGTCTTCCATAAATGAATTTAGGAAGGACATGAACATGTAGACCCTAGCAACCATGGGAGCACAAAACAACCATGCAGTTCATATAGGAAGGAGGACATATGTTTCCCAATAAAAAGATATTGTCAATCAAGAAGTGGATAGTATTTGCCCCATCGGCTGTCAATTGCTTACCCAAATTAGATATTAAGAACTCTATTTAAACTGAGAATTCCTAGTGTACTCTTAAGTAAATTTCGTCTTCCAAGTGTATATCTCATATTCCATTTGGATGGTAGAACACTGTCACATACACACACACACACACACACACACACACACACACACACATTGTTTGGTCAGCTTCCAGTTTTCAACAACATTTTTTTCCCTGTACTGTTCAGTTTTACTTAATATTTAAATATTGGCAGCTGGGCATGGTGGCTCATGCCTGTAATCCCAGCACTCAGGAGGCTGAGGCAGGAGGATCGATGTGAGTTTGAGACCAGGCTGGGCTATCAAAGTGAGCTCAAGACCAGCCTGAACTGCATAGCAAGACCCTGTCTCAAAAGGACAATAAATAAGTAAATAAATAAATAAATAAATAGTGTTTCTCTTGAATCATAGAAATTTAAATATTTTTGTTGGCTATAGTTTGGAATACCTTACTAAAAACACAATTTCATGGCACTGCATACAGGGCTTTTCACATCTTGAATGTTGTAGTTCTCCTTTACTATGCAGGAGCTTCTACCTAAGTGTGCATGTACTATGTCCCTGATAGGCAGACGTGACAAAGATTGGTCCATTGCCTTTAACTTGCCACTTCCAGAGAAGTATCCTCTGAGTCAGGTGGTGGAGGGAAGTGGACTTGACCCCTGCTCAGCCTACAGACAGGCATCACCCCCAAATTCAGAGTGTCATCTAAACCTTGGAAGAAACTTGTGATGAACCCATGGACAACGGAATACGCAAAGTACAAATTAAACCCAGAAATATAGCATCACTTGTCAGAAGACCCTGGACCAGTGCGGTGAATACTGACCCTACCAATGCACTCCAGCCTTTCTCTGCTTCATATTTATGCTGAAAATGAGAGTGACAGGCAACAGTAGCAAATCGCCTCTCTGTCCTGCAGACACCTCTCCCAGGGTTTTTTCCCTTACTCCCTAGCAATGACAACTGACCAGGAAGGCATCCTGGCCTCAGTCTCATAGGACAAGTACAAAGTGATGCCCAGCACAGGTCCCAATCTGCACCTGTGGGAAGCCCCCTGAGGCACAGACCACCATGTTTTTGTTTTGTTTTGTTTTTCCTTTTTAGCATGGCTGGAAGGAAGATGCCCCTCTGGGTGATCTTAGAATCTATGTGTCTGGGAATGTGAGGGCTCCACTTGTCTGGTTCTTTGAATGGGTGCCTGGTGCTGCATAGAATGCCTTTGAGCCTTTGTATGTAGTACAAAAGAAAAAGTGTGTGGTTAAGTGAAAAGTAATTATTATAGTAAAACCCACATTTATTATTTTTTTCTTTTTTTTTTTTTTTTTTTTTTGTGGGACCGGGGTTCAAACTCACGACCTTGGACTTGCCCAGCAGGCACTTGTGCCTCGGAGCCATCTCCCCAGCTCCCAACATTTATTATTAATTACCCTCAAAATGATCCCTCTTGCTTTGCCCACACAGATCCCACTGTTCTTAGCACTTCATGTGATCAAATATACGGTGAGTGGTTCTGCCAAGGGCCATGCAATAGGAAATCAGCATCGTGAGACACCACAGGAAGTCTTCATTCACCTCACTCACAAGAGCTGTCACGGCGTGGCTTCAGACTCTTTTCCACTGTCAAAAGAATCTCAACAAGTGAATGTTTTCATACCGGGAATAGAACTCAGAACCTTGTGCTTGCTGGGCATGGGTGAATGTTTTGAATAAATTCAGGACATTAACACAGACCCAATAGTGCAGCTAAAAGCTGCACAACACATTGCGCTCACTGTGTAGCCTAAGCTGACCTCCAGCTCATAGCAGTCCTGCCTCAGCCTCCTGAGTTCTGGAACTATAGGCGTGCACCATCGCTTCCAACTTGTAGTAATTTTTAAAATTTAAATATTTACCATATATTTTAAAATATTCACCATTTCTTTTGATTATCCCTTGTAGATCTGTCTGTCTGTCTGTCTGTCTGTCTGTCTGTCTGTCTGTCTGTCTCTCTCTCTCTCTCTCTCTCTCTCTCTCTCTCTCTCTCTCTCTGTGTCCTCCTTTAGTATATGAGGTGTTGGATTTGTCCAGACTCAGGGAAATCATCAGGCACTTGATTGGGAAGGGATCAGAAGATTCCAATGCCAATGCCAGGCCCTTGGCCTCCTGGAGCTCCCTAGTGGGAACTGTAGGCTGTTGATAAGCATTTTAGCAAGCACTGTGGAAACTAACCAAATGAGGCTAAGAATCCTCTCAGCACAGTGAGGTTTCAGTTTGAAATGTGACAGAATTTTCAAGTGACTTGTCCAAGGTCGCATAATCAGTGAACTTCAGAGTCCAGAGAAGAGTCTGGTTTCTGGGATCCTAAACCAGATTTATTTTTTCTCCCATGATCCCTTGGAAGAGTGTTGTTCTTTTGTAGTTTTCACAGTGTTGCTTATTGAGAAACACAATTTTGTTATGTGGTTTTACTTAACTCAATGAGGAAAGAGTTTGTGCTATGGCAGAAGAAACTTTGCAAACTGAAGGGTTTTTTTTTTTTTTTTTTTTTTTTTTTTTACAGGGTGCATAAAAATAGACGTTGGAAACTAATTTTGAGAGAGACAGAGACACAGAGAGAGGGAGAGAGTGAAAGAGCAAGCAGTAATTTACTGGTTGACACTTTCCTCCGGTCCTCGTAATACTTGTTTATTAGAGATAATTTGCTTAAGCATGGGCAGGGTGGAAGGTCATGCAAGGCATGTTTTTATTAGTTGTGTACTGAATGGATCAATAGTAATTTGAATACTATAAATCTATCCTGTTAACAGGTTTATTTCTTCATCAGATATTAATTCCAGAGGGTTTCACCCATGACATAATGCACATAAACCATGTGGCGCGGACGTGGCTGCCTCCGGGATCAGGGCCATGTGCATCTCCTGGTGCCTGCAAGGGGATCTCGAGTGGACTAACAGACTAGGCAGGGGAACTCCGTGAGCGGGAGCCAGGGCAGTGAGAGAGGCAAGAAGAAATATGGAGGGCATCAAGTCATTCATGGGACTGATTGGTTTCTTTCTTTTTTCTTTCCTTTTCTTCTTTCTCTTCCTTCTCTCCCTGCGTGCCTTCCTTTTCCCTTTCTTTTTCCTTTCTTCCTTCTTTCCTATCCTTCCCTTAATTTCTTCCTGCGTGTGCCCACCCATCCATCCATCCATCCACCCATCCAGGCATCCATTTATTCTGATTTGTAAAACTAACCCTAAATATCTAAAACAGAAAACTCTCAAAATACAAAATCCTTGATGACATATTAATGGCTCCTAATTGCAACCTTAAACAATTAGTGGAGCACAGAAGGAGATTTCTCTTGAGCCTTTTACTCCATCCCGCGAATATGCATTTTAATAGACTTGTGATCCTAGTATGGTTTTTCAACACTAGGCTCATTTGCACGCATCTAGGAATGGAGGTGGGAGAAGAAAAGGCTGACAGTAAATCTGCTTTGCTAAGTAATAACTGTGAACCGTTTGTGACCAGGAGGACACTCAAGAGTGTATGTCTGGGCCAGGTAGGTCGCATGTGTGCCTGCTTATAGGATGACACCTTGCTCACTATTTAAAAAGTTGCTTTGGCTGCTTAGCCCCACACATGGAGCACAGAGGCACAAAAGTGAATTTCTACACTTGCAGACTACTGCTACCGATTCTGCTATACAATCACCCGCATTAAATCAAACGCTCACCTACCAATGGCTAATCCGGTTCTTTTCAGTTCTGTTATAATTGCTGTTTTAGTCCCCATAAATGCCAGAGCCATGAATATTTGTACAGATGTACCCTAACAGACCACTGGCTTTCATTTTGTAGGCGGGATTTCCAGAGTGGGGTTTCTGGGTCAAACATCAAGTGGCTCAATTGGCACTTGACTTGCCACGACCACGAGGCAGAGGCATTGCCCCAGCTTATGACAAACTCACTTCAAGAGATTTTTCTCAGCTTGGCTGCAGCACTCCATGGTACAGCTGCGTCCCAGGTCACTTGACATCTCCCTTATCACTGAGCCTTTGGGAGGCGTTGAGTTCTTGACTTTTGTAAGTAAAGCTGAGATGAACATGTCCCCCCAGGACTCTTTGTCCTCCTCCTTACTGGGAGTCTTAAAGGTGAAATTGCAGGGCCAAGGGCACGAGTAGCGAGGCCTCGTTAAGCTGGGGCTGCAGATGGCAGGACCCATCCACAGGCAGCTGTAGCACTTAACAAATCACAGCATCAACCCTCGGAATCACGCCTCTCCCCACCGGGACAGAGCGTTGTTATTAATTTAACTTCACAGACATCATTCTTGTGAAAGCTTTGTCTAACCGACCACAGCTCTTTAGTGAGCCTTCGTACAGTCCTGGGGCAGTTTGTGGATCCTGCAGGAGACAGTTATGGTGAGGGGAAGGGCCCTGCAGGGAAGCCCTCCCCCAGCCCACCCCGCCCCAAAGATGACCCCCTGCCCATGCCAGGCAGCTGGGGATGGGAGATCTCTCCTTCTGAGAGTTAAAGATATTTCTTTTGTTCCTCATCTGCTGCTTACGTCCCTTGTTGCCCCAAAGGCTCACTGTTCTTTCTGAGGATTGAGCAACGGTGGGCTGTGAGGGGACGGTCTACCACTCTGAAGGGTCGGGTGCCTGGCTGTACCCCGGGTACTGATATCTGCGGGACTCGGCAACAACCAGCCAGATCTGTCCGACTATGTCTCCCGCTTTGACTCTCCCTTTTCACACTTCATCCCTTGAGGTCAGGATTTGAATTTACATTTTTACTAATCCTGTGTTTTACTTAAATACACAGCATCTTTGTGGATGGGCTTTGGCTGTAAGACTACAGAGAGGAAGCTGGGATTCTCAGCAGGGATCGGCAGAGGCTGAAAGCAGGGAAAGTAATTAGCAGGATCTATTATGATGGGGTTGGTGGGGTTATTTGTGGTTTCAGAGTAGAATAAGGCAGTGTTTAAAAGCGGAGACTCTGGTGCCAGAAGGCCTGGGTTCAAATCCTGACCCCTTCTCTTGAAGGCTTACGACCTTCGCCAAGCTATTAACCTCTTCATGTCTTTATTTTACTATAAATATAGGATAATTACAGTTCTTGCTGCATAGTTTTGTAATGAGGGGTAAATGAGTCATTATTTCTGACATGGCTCATGCCTGGCACAGAATACTCCATGTGTGTGTGTTTGTGTGTGTGTGTGTGTGTTGCAGTAATATATGGCATTGAATGTGCTTGTGTTTTCCACCATTTCTGTCAAGCACAGGGATACATGTGTGTGCTTGCCGGGACAGTGGACAGTGGACAGTGGTCAGTGGACAGTGGGAAGGGGGCTGGGACTCCTAGAGAAAACAGAGGCGACATGCCTTCCAGAAGGGGGACTCAAGGGTCACCTTCCATGCTGGGCTAGCCTTCTCTAGCAGCCACTGACAATACCCCACTGGTGGCCCAGGTGCAGAAGGACTCAGAGTTGCATGGCCCTGGCTTGTAAGGAAATGAGGTGCAGAGTGCTAGAGGGAGGAGAGCCAGGTGGTCATGCTTTCCTTTCCTTGGGAACGTCCAGGTTGCACAAGGCCAGGAGAGCCATGGGGCTCTGGTGGGGCCGCTGACCTCCTCCTCTGTGCCACCAGAAAGAGAAAGTGGAACAAAGGAAGATGAGAGGGGAAGATGGCTTCGTCAGTGGTAACTGGAACAGATGCAAACACTTGAACCAAACATCTCCCTTCCTGTGGAGCAAGATAGGCTTTTTATTTTCCATCCATTTCTGAAACTAGTTTGGGTCCTGCAGTCACTGGGGGCGTTTATAGTGCCACCTATCCTGGGAGCCTATTCCAGTGCAGCTTATAACTGATCACCTATGAAGCCTTGATAGTAGTGATTATTATAACAAATATTTTAAACAACAATTCATGAATGCTGCCTGTTCTAGCTAGTTTAAGCCTCATATCTCTGCCCTTTTATCCACTCTACTGCTGAGGAAACTGAGGCACAGAGGTTAGATAGCCTACTCTACATGCTGCAGCTGCTGAGACCCAGAGCCGGGATGGGATCCAAGGTCTCTGCCTCTTGAGTCTGGATTCTGTCATCCACATTACACTGACTCGGTTACTCAACCCTCCTCTCCTTGGTCTGCTTTCTGTTCCAGAGCTTTGAGATCCCACTGGGACATTTCCAGAACCAAACATGCTTGGGTGGGAATTGCCCTGTCTGTGTCTTGGCCCTCCTCATCTCTGCGATTGTTTCTCTCTAAACCTTGTCTGTCACTGATTTTGCTGAGGGAGAAGAAAAGGATATTGTCAACGGGACTCCAGGAAGTGGGGGATGGGACAGTGATTACCTGCACAGGCATTAAAGAACCTGCAGAGAGAATCTCAGCCCTCCTCCCAGGACACAGCATTGGCCTTTGACTGAATCATCCCTGCTGAGGGAGACAGGGACGATGCCCGCACATGTCCATGGGGACAAAGACCTGAAACAAGTAGTTGTGATAATTTCTCAGCCCACCGATTTTAGCACTACAGTGTTTTTAATTGTCTTTGCCACGGACCAATCAGAAAACACTGGCTGACCTTGTGCCTTCTTGCATTTTGGCATCTCTCCCTCTGTTCTACAACCCCAGGCCCACAATACCAGTCTGTACCTGCCTCTCCTGGAGCCAAGATGGCACCTAGCCATAGAATCCAAGATGGCGCCTAGCTGTGAAAAACCTCCCAGGACCTCATGATTCATACCTGACCCTGAGATCATCCTATCTTTCCCAGAAGAGTTGGAGTCATAGAAGACAAAGATAGGAGTCCGAAGAGGAGGCACCAAGGGCAATTGGGTTGATGATTCCTCCAACTAATTTTGTTCTGATTTCCTTGTGCTCCTGGCAGTGATACAGCTGGCTCTTGAAGGAGGTGATGAAAATTTTATCAGGCAAGAAAGAATGAAGAAATTGTTCATTTCTGGATAATTGTTGGTTGTAGGAGATTTCCTTTAAGCTTTAAACATTTAAAAGGTTATGAGGTTAGATCTGTCTCTTGTACTGATAATAAACATGTATGTTGTTTATAAAACTCAGGAACATAAAAATAATTCAATGAACTCCCACCCTCTGGTCCTAAAGACCCAGAGATAAGAAGAAACACAGATGTATTTTATTGAACTATTGACTTGTGGCCATAGCTGAAAAGGGGTGGCCCTTCCCATTTAAGAGTCCTTGAGAAAGTTGTTTTTTTTTAACTTTTCTTTTCTTTTTTTCTGTTCGTTTTTCAAAGATTCAGAATGCTTACACTCAGAATTGGAGCCCTAAATAGCAGTACTCTCTGGTCAAGCCACTGAGCCAGATAGGAAGTGGGCCCATCTAGTCAGAGCAGAGAAATTTTCAGTGGGAAACAAGCCTCCGACTTCACCTGGGTTTGGTCGGGAGCTCTTGGCCTTCCCACCCCTACTTATTTATGATTTGAAGAAAAATAGATACCGGAAAGTGCGTTTGACCGTGTTGTCTCCTTTGGGGCCATTTCCCTCGAAAGATCCCTTTGGTACCTGTTATTTGTTAGGCAAAGAAGATGTGACACCCTCAAGCTCCCAGCCGCGACCTTTGTATCACTCTGCTGCCAGAGAATGGATGGAGAGGTTGGCGTGGGGACACGTGCGTGCTCATCTCCCGCAGACCATCAGGTTATCCGGGTGCAGAGACCCCTCCTGATAGCTGCCTGCTGCTGGGGAACATTTGGCACAACCCAGCCTGGTGCATCGTAGACTCCCTTCTCTGTCTTACTGGGAGGGAAAAAAGTGGCAAGGTGGAAGGGACCCGGAGAGACACAAGGACAGAGAGGCTGACACTGCAAGGCTTGTGAGATACCACCTTATGAGGAGCATCAGCAGCAAGACACATTGGACGTGTAGACAATCAGGAGCTGCTGGCAGGAAACACACAGTACAGCAGGGCTGTTCTTACTAGGTGTGTGTGTGTGTGTGTGTGTGTGTGTGTGTGTGTGTGTGTGTCCACTGTGGTTGCCAGCTTGAAGAAGCAACTCAGACAGCATTGACACTCAGACAGCATTGACATTCTTTCTTCCATGGGCTGTGGTGTCAGAACTGACCTTGGGGGTCCCCTGTGCTCTGGCTCTGGGCATCATGCCCCAGTGTTTTCAGGACTGCACCAACTAGCTTAGGGTTGGTACTCAGGCCCCTGAGCTGATGGCGATGGCCACTGGTTAGAAGGGCTGGCTTTCTGGCTGCCATCACAAAGGATGCCACCAGGAAGGGTGAAACAGGAAACATGCTGTCTCACTGTCGGTGGGCCAGAAGCCTGCCATCCTGGTTCTCTGTCTGAGGACCCTGGAGGAGCCTCTCTGGACTCGTCCAGGTACTGGGGCTTTCCTGGCCATGCTTGGTGCACTTTGGCTTACAGCTGTGGCTCTCTGATCCCTGCCCTGTGGCCACAAGTGCCCTTGTAGTGATCACACAGTGTCCCACTGCTTTTCAGCAGGCCAGCAGGCACAGAGGATCCGGGGCCCACCATGCCATACTGTGAGCCCACCCTTGTTAGCCATGTCTGTCACCTGATCCATTTCATCTCTATTTCTAAATAAGATCACAGGGGCTGGGGAGATAGCTCCGTGGCACAAGTGCCTGCCTGACAAGTGCAAGGTCATGAGTTTGAACCCCAGTCCCACCAAAAAAAAAAAAAAAAAAAGACTCTAAATAAGATCACATTCTAAGGGAGTCAGGACTTCATTTTAAATTGGGGAAGGGGCAGACATCAACCTGTAGTAAGGATGCTAATAAGGACACTAATATTAATAGCATTGTGGCTGTTCCTGGAACATTTACTCTCTTGGACATTAGAATAGAAACTGTTTGTTTCATTGTTGTGCATGTCAACCTTCCTACAACAAGAAACCCTAGAACCAGAGAATGCTAAGCCCAGTGCCACCTGTTACCCTTCTTAGTCCTAGCACCAGGCTCTCAGCCTCCTCACCTCCCACCCAATGCTCACTACGTGGACAGTGGCTGTTTCCACACCCGTGGAGACCAAAGGACAGAATTCTGAAAAAGCAGAATTGCCCCAGAAAATATAAGTTGCACAATAAAGGACACCACTTTCAGAATGGGGCCATACCAACTCTTGAATGTTACGCAGATTAAAGTGGCTGCTAGAAACCCATAGACCCACTTCATGAGTTCAAATCCCAGCTTGGCCACTTACCAATTGGATGGCTTTGGACGAGTTCTTCAAAGAATGAATGCCCCAGTTTCCTGCACTGTCAAGTGGGTTAATACAAGGGCAACCACAAAATGTGTGTGCAGGCAAAGGGAACCTCTTGTGGTGGTTATTACTTATTACCAGAAATGAAATTGTAGTGTCCCAAATAGAGGTTTCATGAGCATTGACCAAATATGCCCTGTGGGCAAAGTACTCAAAAATCCTCTTTGTCTGATATATCTGATCACAGAAAAAATATATACATATATACATAATTTTTCTTGAGTTTGTCCAAGTGTGATTTCCTCCTGTCTTTCGGCACAGATGCCACACTCACCAAGTGTAACTGATCATGCCTGTTTTTGTTTGTTTTGGAGGTGCTGGGGATTGAATCCAGGAATGTCACACTGAGCTATGTCCACAGCCCATGTTTTTCATTCTTTACTTGGAGATCGGGTCTTGCTTCGTCCCGAGATGCCCCGCGCTAGACTGGAGCTTGGGGTTGTCTTCCCTCAGCTTGGCAGAGTGTTGGGGTCACAGGAGTGAGCCATGACACCAGCTTGAGCAAAGTCCCCTCTTTTCTCTGATTGCCCTCCATTTTCCACTTGGGGGAAACAAGCCGCGCTGTCTGAGCACATGTCCCTTCTCCTGCTTCCTGTGCCGTTGCGTCCTCTCCTCTCCAAGCTGCTTGTCCACGGGGCCATCGCATGGTCACCTTCTTCCTCCTCTACTGTACACGATGAGCCTTGGATGAACATGCACAAATCCCAAACTAGGTGAGGTGGAGCCCACAGGGGATGGGCTGCCCAGTGGGGCAGAGCCGCGCAGAGACGAAAGTGCCCTCTCCCGCGAAACGGGTGCCCGAGAGCAAACGCATGGGGCAGGCCTCTAGCCTACCTCCTGTCTGCGGTTTCTGACATAGCACTGAGTCGTGACTGCTGTGGCAAATGTGCTCTGTCAGTAACCATGTAAGATCGTTTAGACATTTCAAATTTCTTTTCCAAGGTTCCCTTTCTTGAAGAGTATTTGGATGGGCCTGGAGCAAAGTGTGCATTGTCAGAGAAATTATAAATTACTAATTGAAGTGCCTCTGTGAATCACTTTCCTTTTGTTTTGCCTAATTTCTACACTTAGGAAATGAAACTTTCAGTTAAATGTTTATACAGCCATTCAGCCCTTGGAAGACATCTGTTACCAAGTAGGATGTGTAGGAGACACATGGCCCTGTGTGCTGGGCTGGGTCTTCCACATCTCTTTGCACCAAAGTCTGAGGTCAGAATCCTGTGGGTGAACTGTTCCTTTTGCTTCCGAATTCTCCGAATCTACATTATTCTCCAGGGGCACTGATGGCAATTGGCCTGGGACCTCCTGGGCCTGCTCAGGGGCTCTGTCCTCTGACTCCTTTTCTTCCTGGATGCAGGAGGTGCCAGGTAAGCAAGGGCTACCATGATGTTTAGCATCAGTACTTGCACCTGTGGGTGAGCAGCAGGACTTCCATGCACCAGAGGGGAATAACACTTCTCATAAATGCTCAATCATTACAGCCTTTACTATTTCCAAATCCATATTGTGACACATTATGGAAAGCTTTTGAGTTCTCCGTGGAAGACTTGACAGGGAAAGACTTGCAGGTGAAAGACAAAAGAAAAATAAATCTTACACAGACAGGGAGAGGAACAAGGACAGGAGAAGAAGAGGGAGAGGCAGAGAGAGGGGGAGATTTCTCTCTATAAACCCAGGGAGAGACACAGTTGTGCCGCTGTATTGCAGGACTTCCTCTTCTTGGCATGGTGCACTGATTTCCAAAATGGCATTTATGCTCTGGAAAACTATAGGAGCATCCTGCCCGGGCATCTGCAGTAAAGCATATTTCTTAAGAAGTAATTATTCATAGTAGCTCCTGTGCCAATCAGAGGGGCCCGAGATTCTCTTTGGAGAGCAGATGTTAATGGGGAGATGTGAAGCATGTGAGCTGGGAGGGGCTGTTATCCTCCCCTCACTTGCCTGGCTGCACAGAAATGTTAGGTGCCTGGAATTGTCGTCTGCTCCCTGAGAGAGGGCGTGGGATGACTATTTACTGTCTTGCAACTGATATAAGCTCAGTGATTTTTCTAGGTAATTTAACTGCTTAAATATTTCCAGTGGGTTTCATACTCTGCCTAGTTTTAGGATGTAGGGAGTAGGAACAGGGACTAAAGACATTAATTTGGAAGCATTTGAGGATTTTTGTGTTTTGTGTTCCCATGGAGATGTTTTCCTAACAAACTGTTTTTTTATGGCAACAGTTTTGCAAGGATTAATGTGGAAGTATTAGGAATGGATTCCTGCCTATAGTGTGGACATGGATTCCAGAGATCTCAGGAAATCCTGATGTGTCTTGAAGCTTCAGACACACAACTTGGGCCTTCTCTCTCTGTAGAGACCCACAGAGGAGCCTTGCCACCCTGCACTCAGTGGGATTATCACCCAGTTTCCAGCTAGGATTCCACTAGCGGGGAAGTTCAGCCAAGGGTCAAGTCCATTTTATTAGGGGGAGGGGTCTAGAAGTTGAAGTAGTGTTACTTAAGTAGTGTGTTACTTAAATGATTAAGTGGCTGATTTGCATAGAATAGGGATCTGCAAAGTGTAATGTGTGGGCTCAAACCTGCCAGCCATGTGTTTTTATAAATAAAGTTTTATTGGAACATAGAGAGCCACATCTATTCATGCATTATTTCTGGCTCTTTTTGCACTACAATAGCAGAATTCAATAGTTGTAACCCTATGTCTTATGCAATCTAAAGTATGTATTATCTTCCTTCTTATGAAGAAGTTGGAGAAAGCTCACATAAGAAGATGAAGCATTTGGTGTTACCTAAATGCTTTGGATTGTGATTAAGTCTCTTGCTTGTCTGTTTGTTGGAATAAAATTGCAGATAGAAAACTATAATACAGTGCTGGGCAGATATGCCAAGCGTGACTTATGCTTATGGAACAGAAGGCCAGCGAGGTTCAGGTGGAAATCAGGACGTGGGCTCTGCAAAGTCTTCCTGGCACCCCAGTTTTTGCTTTGCTGTAGATTTTGTGTATTTCCAATTGGCCCTGCCCTCCTCTTCAACTACTTAACAAGAGCCTGGATTTTACTGCTAGCTGCTCGGAGACCCTGTGCAGCCTCACTTCTTGCTCAATTACTGAGGATCATTTCAGACATAATTTGGAGAACGATTCTATCAAATCCTATTTGGACTGAGCAGCAACATGTTCGGTCTGCAGAACTACCCAATAGACCACTACAAAGAAAAAAACCACCAACCTCTAACCCGGTATAAGTGGGATCACCCTACAGTAATGGATCCCCAAGCCCACTAAAGGCTGTGGGAAAATCCACCAAACACATGTCCATTTAAAACATTATAGAGTCTGGGGCATGTGTGCTTTTAAGCCCACTTTTCAATGGAGAAGTACTTAGAGGGCAATAAGTAGTTTAAGCAACATTAGTGGAAAAAACAGGGAGTGTAAGGGAGAAAGAGACCAGGTTTTCTGGGCTCACCACACATCAGGTGATTTAAGCTAAAAATGGCTTAAAGTACTGCAATCACTTGAAATGCATTACATAAACTGACCAGGAATCTGGGGCATCCGTACTGGAGACAATTTTCTCTTCCTGAAGATATGGGATGGGGAATTAGTCATACAGTATTTCCAGATAATGTAGTTAACACCTCATGTGCTATGAGGTGGGTAGGGAGCTCTGCTCTCAGGACTCACGCTGCTCCTGCTGGCTCTAATAAGGAGTGGGTGTACGCGTCAAGTCTGGATAACCACTGGAGAGTGAGTCATCGCCACAACATGCCTCCCTTTGGTGTGACACAGGGACAAGAAGTGTTCCCACACCGCTGCTCAGCTCTTTCTCCTGTCCTGATCTTCACCTGCACATTGGGTCAGCCACGCACCCGCCCATCCGTTCATTTATTCACCTTATGCTTACTGAGCACCTCTGTGTACCAGAGTCAAGGGAGACTGCTTCAGAGAAGGGTGTAGATGACCTTTCCCATTCAAGGAGGCCAGTGCTTGGTGGACACTTTGGCTTCATCTCTGTAATGCAGAAAGGGAATTGGACTACCGGAAATGACGTCAAGCCCGGGGCCGTCTCAGCTGGTGGAGGTTTCCCTCCTTTCCTATGGAAAGATTTCTGTTGAGAGCACAAGTTACCCAAAAATACCCCAAGCACTGCTTGTTGCAGTCCCTCTAACTAGTTTGACCAAGTTTCACATTTCCGGCCTACTCTTGTTGCTTACGGTTGCTTACCCTTAGGGGCCCAAGAAATAAAGGAGAGAAGAACTTCAGAAGGCTCTTCTCCCCATGCATCCATGGGGCCATTGAGGCTCTGTGCTTACAAAGGTAGCTTTCTACTCATTTATGTTTACTTATTATCCTTTTTTTTTCTTTTGCCTCATCTCACATGTTTTATTTACAAGCAGAAGCCCACCCCTTTCTTACTCTCAGCGCAAGCGACTCAGTCCACTGAGGAGAACACTAACTCTGGAGCCCAACGTCCCTTTTCAAGTCTGAATCCTGACTCTTGACATTTCCTGGCTTTGTGTCTTTGGCAAAGTTGCTTAAACTCTGAGCTGCAGTGCCCAGGTGTGGCTGCAGGACTGCACATAAGAACTGGCCACTACTGCCTCAGGGGCCAGGAAACAGTGAATGAAGGAAGGAAGGGCCTGCTTTTTCGACTTGATCCCCACACCTATCAGAGATGACTTTGGCGCACCAGTGGAGAGAAGTTGCCTCCGGGGCTGTAGACCAGCCAGGAGTTGTCTGTGTTCGGCCATCCCTGGCCGTGATGTCAGACAAGACACATGTTTCTGATTCCCGTTACTCCACATTCTTTCTAGTGCTTTCTGTTGGAACCATACAGTGTAGAGTGAGTCTAAAGCAGAAGCTCTAAAATCAATTTGACCAAGTTTCACATTTGTGGTCTACTCTTGCTGGCTACGGTTGCTCACCCTTAGAGGCCCAAGAAGTAAGGGAGAGAGAAGAATTTCAGAGGACCCATCCCCCATGCATCCATGGGATCCCTCACCCCTCTTGAATGAGGGGTCTCCAGCCAGCAGCCTGTGGCCTTGACTCTGCCCTGCTCTTGCTCTTTATGTTCTTTCTGCTGAAATGTCAATGGAGAGGAGGTTCAGTGCAAAAAAAACTTGGTTCAGGCCAGAGAGAGCTCAGTGGCATAAGCACCTGTCTGGCAAGCCCAAGGTTCAAAGTTTGACCCCTGGTACAGAGCTTGGTGTCCTCGCTCTGTTCCTGAAGTTTGTCTTCCTAGACACATGCTCTGTTCTTTTCTGCAATGGGACTTTGAGCTACAAGACATACCATGTACCCAACCAAACAGACTTAGGAAATATAAGTCCATGTATCTACTCTGTGGATAAAGTATAAATGTTATTAAACTTGCAAAATTATTACATTTGGTGTCTCTAACTAGCAAGGATCCAGGTGGATCTCATTGGTTTGGCAGGGGAAAGGAAGGAAAAACAAAACTCTTTGGTTAAGACGATTTAGGATAGAAAATTGCAAATGCCAGCTTCTCTTAGATGGACGAACTATGGAAAGAGGCAGAAAACATAGGTCCACAGGAACGTGCTTTCCAGTATCATTGGGGATCAATGGTTATGGTCTATCTACACTCATCTGTAACCAGGCTGCTGCCAATTGCACCAAGCTGCATCACGTTCTATGCTTAGTGGAGAATGCAGTGTACCCATATCACAGATCTCTCTGGGGTAAAGAAGACACCAAAAGGGCATGGACTTCCTTGAGATCACACCATCTTTTGTGCAGTCAGACTCTATCCTACCCTCCACCACACTGGGGTAGAGGTCTCTACACTGAAGAAGGCAGCCCAGAGCCCAGCTTCCCTTCACTCTGCCACAGCTGGAAGGCCAGAGCCCACCTACAGGAAGCAAACTTCAGGACTGGCAAAAGACCCCAGGAACCCCCAGACACCTCCTTCCATCCCATGCCTTCTGGGAAGCATGGAGTTTGGAGTAACAGGTTGTGAGCTGGGGTCATAGCTATGACCTCTCCCCCTACAACTTGTGTAGAAATGGCAAGTGGCTCTACCCCCTTGGCTTTCTAGGAACTGGCAATTGCAAAAGGAAAAATAGCCCAAAACATTGCTGAGATGTGTGTGCACACAGGAGAGCTTGCGTGTGCATAAGTGTGCATGGGCTTGTGTGAAGACAGAAGTAGCGAGTGTGTATGTGCACACTCAGCTCAGTGTCCGCTGCACACTGAGCAGTGTGCAAGTGCAGCTCTACTGTGAGTCGTTAGTTGTGGAGGACAGTTATAGCAAAACATCAGTACTGCCTGGGCACCATAATTTGGGAAGGAAACCATTTGACCAGTCATTTTGTGTATGTGGCAAATGAATTTTATGTATTTTTAAATCCACTCATTTATCTATTCTTCCTTTTGGAAATTTTCGCTCAGTGCCTATTACACATGGGGTCTGGTCCTCAACCCCTCTCAGCAAGGTTAGGCACAAAAAGGTGCACACACCCAGCTCCATAGGACAGGCAGGCTCTGAAGGCCAGGAAAGCTCCTGTAATGAGTTCAAAGGAAGATGTTGGCTGACCTTGGTAACACTACCAGTTTCTGCTTAACAGTTTACCTGTCCCATGTGAGATCCCTGCCATATTACTCATGGTGCCATGGAACCCCATCTGTCCCCATCTTCTGCGCATACCCTCCTTCCCACTCCAAAGTTCTTCCATGTGAATCCGTTCACTTCTGGAACCTTCTTTTCTGGGACTGGCTCAGCCACGCGAGGCGCAACCGCTTCTCCATCTGCTTCCCATCTTTGCAAATTTTTGTAGATGTCACTTGGTCACCAAGTGAAACATTTTTCCCCCTATATTATACTTTTAGTAGAATTTCTGGAGCAGACAGAACCATCTGAATTGAATCTATCATGTCTTCCCAGAATTCCCCCTAGAGCTTTTTGCCCCAGGCTGTATTTCCCAAGCTAAAGGAATGAGAAAGGATTACACAGGCAGAGAGTGGATGTTGCCGCTGCTGGGGCCATCACCTGTTTCGTGTGGACCGGATGCCAGCTGTACATGAAGGCATTGTGCGCATGGTCCAATTCTGCCATGGAAATGGTTGAAGCATACATGTACTCGTAACTCCTATTCACACAGGAGGAGACAGAGACTCAGGGAGGTCAGGGGTGTTTCTTAGAGTCCCCTAGCTTCTCTTTGCTGTAGGGTGAGTGCTTCAGGAAACAGCTTCCACAACTTACCTTGGCCTATGGAAGGACTTGGGGTATGTGCACACCTGCAAGACCATGTGTGGGGGGACTAAGTTGACATATAGGAGCAGCAGAGCTGTTGGCAGGTCCCAAGGGAACTGTAAAGCTGGCGTGGACCATCAGACATGTTTTATCTGGGGCCAGGAGGCCAGGGAGTTTTCTGCTGGGACTTCCTCCTACAGAGGTGTGACTTGGGCCAAACTGCTGATCTGGTGGGAGAGGTTCTTGAGGACATATTCAATCTTGAGCAAATAGCAAGTGGGGAGACAAATGTCTCTTGGTCCAGAATAGGGGATTTCAGAGGACATCCTTCCATGTATAGGGCTACTTTGCTTCTCTGAAGCCATGCTGCTACATGGCCTGCACCTGTAAGTGGGCGTGGGACTGGAAGCAGGTTGGGAGAGTAGACCAGACAGTCTGGACAGGGAGCTTGCTCTCTGCAAAGAGCCTGGACTGGAGAGGATGAAAGTTGAGTCTAATGAGGAAAGCTTTGCATTTGGGAGAAACACCAGGTAGCCATGCAAGGAATCTAGAGCAAAATCTGTGGCTGGGTGAGGGTGACATTCTATGTTTCAATGCATTGAGGTTGTCAGTCCTAAAGGAAAAGAAATTTCCACTTGTTTTCCTTTCTCTTATCATTGGTTTCTATCTCTTATTCGACAGTGCTGTTCCCTCCATGCAGGAAAGGTATGGTTCCCTTGGGTGGTAAAGATGCCTCTTCCTGACAGTGTGGCCAGTAACATCCCTAAGGTTCTTAGGAGATTGTGTGAGTAGGACCCTGTTGGCACCTTCATTGGAGGAGGTCCTGAAATCAGAAGCAAAGGAGAGGTTTGGCACCTGGGATGACGTCACAGGAGTGCACTGCAGATGAGTACCATACTCTTCTCTGTCACCTTACCAGTGGGGGAACACAGAGAACAGGGGGCCCGCAGCTTAGAACGTGTGCTTTGTGTGTTGGAGGCTTATGAGTAGCAAAGGATGATCTCTGCTCAGCAGGCCTACGAAGCCTGGCAAAGGAATAGTTCTGGAGCCTTCTCTTATCCCCTGAGAAGAAACATGGAGTCCCAGGACTTCCCACCTGGCCTCACCCTTCCTCTCGACTCTTCCTGATCCCTGCCTTCCTGATCTCCACTTCCTCCTCCACCATTGCCTCCCTACATTCCCTCAGTGAGAGACTTCCTTGCGGGGTAGGCAAATTGATTCTGATCTCGTGGATGCTACATTAGAGAATCGTAAGGTCTGGAGCGAGACAGATGCGGGGCCACTTTGTAAGAGCTCTGTGTTATCTTCAAGGACTTCTTCATCATCATTTGTGTCTAGTTGCCCGCCCTTCCCTGAAGGCTCTTGCAATCACTAAGATGGGCTTCTAGAGTTTGTGATTCATTCATAATCTAACACTGGGATTATCCATAGGATGTGAGTGCACTAGGATTATGAGTGTGAGTGCCATACCTGCCCTGGGGCAAATAGCTTGAAGGCAATATGAGGGATGGAGAGGCTTGCCTCCCTCTACCTCTGCTCCTCCCTTTGGGCTCTTGCTGTCTTCTGTAGCTATGAAGTGCTGCCCCCCACCATATGCCACTGTGCCCTGGAGCCAGCCTAGTGAAACCTCCATAAACTAGGAGCTAAATAAACCTTTCCCTCGCTCATTTTGAGCCTTGGGTATTTTGTCCAAGCAGTGAGAGAAAAGTATCTGAGACATTCTTGAACATCAGTCTTCCCATTTTAAAATAGGCTTATTACCCATCCTACAGAGTTGGCATGGTAATTAATGAATTTAGGTATTAAATTCATACCAGCTTGTGGCCAAGCTGGGGCAGTGATGCTGTGGACTCCTTTGCCAATTCAGTGCATTCCAGAAACTATGGTTATCTCGGGCTGAAAGAGATACCTGAATGGTCTCAAATTTTAGGTTATGGGGCCAAATTTAAAAATACCTAAATCTGCAAGGGAGTATCCCTGAACTTGGTTTAGGTTTATGCTTTCCAACAGTGCCTGACTTCCCCAATGGCTTTGTAGCTCTCATGCCTCGGCCTGTTTTGTCACAGCTCTTGTTCCTCCTCAAGCAATTTGTATTGCCAGATTCCAGAGATCCTCACCAATGTGGCGTGCAAGTGGAGTTCCCCAGCTCCCAAGAGCTGGATATGTATCTCTCTTCTCAGCTCCACATTCTCTGATTCCCCAAAGTTGGCCAGGTGAGAATACTTACACGGTGGGAATTGGCAGATGCCCCAAGTCAAGTACTCCCCTGTGCTCGTGAGCCTATTATTTAACATTTTGTGAAACATCACCACCACCTACCTTGCTTTTCACACATGATTTTTTTAAACAAAAAGTAAAGCAATTCATGAAAAGCATTTTTTAATTACCAGGCTTTGTTTTCATCTCCCTCACCCTCACCAATGGGTTGCTGATCCGCGCTTCAGGATTGTCTGAGAAATATAGTTCTGCAACACCAGACAAAGCCCACAGCCTGGCAATCTTTTTTTTTTTTTTTTTCCTCCCTCATCATTGTGGCTAAAACATAGGCATGGACGGCAAAGGTTGGGGTGCGTCTCACGTGAGGATAGCCCAAAAATAGTTCTGTGGTCTTGAAGACAAAGTTCTGGCTTTTCAATGAGCAGGAAGCTACATTTCTCAGCCTCTGAGGATGAAGTAGAGCTGAAAGTGGGAACAGTTATGCATCTGCCCTTAGAACAATTTAGATCCACTGGTTATTTACTTAAATCCAGGGAACAAGGGAAACTTTAGAAAATAGTTAATAAGAGAAAAAAGTTAAAGAAATTTTTTTTCTCTTGCTGTCTTCCCTCTTCATAGAAATTTCTCCATCCCCTGCTCACTGGTTTGGGGGAACCCTTGCACTGGGCTGGCTTAGGGTAACAGTGGTATCCTCTGCCTATTTTGGCTTGAGCAAGCCCATTGTTTGCTTCTGTTGCAGAATTGACAGCACACTCAAAAGTAAGCGATGTTCCCAAAGCAAGCTATCTAGAGACATCCAGCAGCACTGGGTAAGCCACAGGCATCATCACGTGACTTGGGGGGCAGGGTCAAGACAAGATTGTGTAGCCAAGGGATCAAGGACGTGGATGGCCCACGTTCAAATTCCATCGCCACTACTTGGTGCCTGTGTGACCTAGGGCAAGTTGCTTAGCCTTAGTGCACCTGTGATGCCACATCTGCCAGGTGGGAACCTCATAAATAAGAGACTGCCTACAAAGCAGAGTAAAGCTGAGACCCTCCGAAGTCTCCATGCGCCTGTCACTGCAAGTGGATTGTGGTGATGGCGCAGAACCGGGACCCATAGGCAGGTGGTGTCCCAGCCTCAGCTGCAGTTATGGACATGTTTCTGTTTAGGGTGGGAGCCTGCAGCCAAGACACTGGAGTCTTTGATTCTGTCAGTTGATCTTTGACCTGAACAAAAGAGTTTAGCACTCTGGCATCCTCCAGAGCCCTGCCTTTCTTTAGGGATGATTGGGACGAAATTCCTCCAAAGGGATTTAGCATCCTTGAAGGGGGCCCTTACAGGAAGCATAAAGACACACAAATCCTTTAATATACATCAGACAGGTGGCACGTAACTAGGACTCCATGGATGAGACTTGCTCATTATTAACTATTTCTCTGAGCTCCATTTCACTACCAGTGCAATGGAATGATAATACTTCCACAGGGCTCTCACAAGAACACAGCAAAACACTGACACCTGGGCACTTAGAAATTGGTGTAGAAGGCATCTGGGACCCCTGTAGGACTTACAAGTGGCACAGCCAGCAGTGGACAGATTTCCTGCCACCCTGACTATCTACAAGCCAGCTACACACTACTGGCTGGAATCTTCAGTGGCACCTGGCTCAGTGGCAAGGTGTATTTCTGTGCCTTCCTTTTTACAAGCTTGGCATTTGTGGAAGAATGTGTGCTCTCAGGTGTGGCAGCTGGGGTGGGGCAGAGTAAGACTTTTTTGGTGCACAGTGTAGCAGCGAGTTCAGCATTTTTCTTAACTGTGAGGGCAGGCCAGCCCCTGCTAGAGTTGGGTCAGCATAATGCTGCCCCAGAGGGTGCACCAGGTGACCCCCCCACCTGCCAAACCATTAACCCCAGCCTGGCTAGCCTGCCAGACTTCCCGGTGTAAGAAGCAGCTTGCAAAAAAGGCCCACTCCTAAAGAAGGACTGTCATGTGCCCCAAACCACATGAGGCAAACAGGATGCCCACAGAGCCTAAGGACACCAGACTGGAGGCCTGCAGAGATGTGAGGAACTAGAAGTGTAACTTGGGAAGGAAGAGGAACACTCTGAGGCTGCCTGGAGTGGACACAGCCAAAGGAGGGGCCAGTGTTCCAGAAAGAGGACAGGCGACCCCTTCTCATAGGCTTTGGGGCTAGTTGCTCACAAGCATACCTGACCCTAGGGTGCAGTGGGGAGTGTGGTGTGTGGAGTCACAGGACATGTGCGGCCTCTGACTGAGATGGACTTGGTTTGGATCCTAGTTCTTCCCTGTCCTAGGGACAGGCCTCACTTTTCCACTTTTTTTTTTTTTGTCTCTGTCAGCCTCTTTACCTTCACAGACACCTGGAAAAGGGAAACGGTTGTGAGGACTGGCAGGGATACTAGGTCCTCAGACCTTCCCACCACATGACTGCCACTGCCATTGACATTGCAATGAGGATGGGATGGACCCTGCCCAAGGCCACCATTAAGCCTCACACTGACCCTGAACATGACAGAAGGACCCAGGATGTATTCAGAAAGGAGATGCAGGGCTGCCTGACATCTCGTGTGGTTGCTGCCATGAGATTGGTCCTGGGTGGGTGAACTGACCAGGGGTCAGCCCCTGGAACGGGGTGATGGGGACAGGGATCCCTCAGAGGAGGGCACACAGTGGGCATGCAGGCCCCAGCTTTCCCACTGCAGGAGGGCAAAGCTGAGAGGTGGGCCAGCCAGGAAAGTGATCTCTGACCTGGAGGCAAGTTTAAATGGGGCGCAGTGGTGGCCCAGGCTCCCAGGTGCCCCCTCCATGATCAGGCTGCGCATTGCGAATGTCTTTTATCCTCTCTACCCTGGAGTTGCCCACTGTCAGATGGGGACTGCAAATGGGACAGACCGAAGGGTTGCTGGCCCCCCATCTCCTGCCCCCATGTCGTGCTGAGCCCAGCAGCCCCTGCCCCTTGCTCCTGCTCCCTTCTGATGCCCTCAGCTGATCCATCCTTTCCTGTGTCCCGGTCCCCACGCAGCCTGCCCTCTTCACCACAGATGAGAATGCTGGCCCACTACTGGCAAAGCACTGGTGGACAGGAGCATTTTAGCCAGATGAGCAGACACAAATGGATCAGATGCTCGTCCCTGGGTCACACTGATCTTCTGTGAGATGCAGGCCTCTGCCTTGAGGGCCTCAAGTGCTGCCTACCAGCTAAAGATAATATAGGAAAACTCACTTTCATGTATCCAGACAAAATTCAATGGTAGCGTAAGAGAAGAAGCATTAAGGCCCCAATGCAACATAAAGAAATGCGCTACAAGCCCACGGTGGGCGGACACGCTGGAACCACCCAGGCATGGATTTCATGCAGGGCTGCACCAGTTACTAGGAGAAGGATATTAATCTAGCCAATGCCAGTTCTCTACCCCAAACTTTTCATCTATAAAACAGTGAATGCTCCACAGGGATGGATGCATACATAGCCCCAAATTTTTATTTAAATATTTTTTCAAATAAAATATTTAAAAATAAATATTGCAGCTGATACCCTTCCACCCCAAACCAGCTTTTGCAGCATCGGTGTACTTTTTAAAAAATGCCTCCCTTGCTGCCTCCTCTGTGGTTCTGTGTGTGCAGCCTTCCCTCACCCTGGTCCTTGCACAGCAGTACTTGGAGAGAAGATGTATAAAGGGCCCTGGAAGGTGGGAGCCATGGCAGCTCTACACATGGTCATAGCCCTGGTCCTAATGCTGGAATCTCTGGGAGGTGGATGTGAGCTGGGCTCTGGCCCACTTTGGCCAGAGGCACAGTGAGGTGCACAGCCACCACCAGGGTACCCCGAGAAGTCCAATGGGCTTAGAGAGAGGATTGACTGCTCCTTGAACTTCTAGCCTAGAAGGCAGAAATCCCTCCTACCTTAAGTCCCTGGAGTGAAGGAGAGACCAGATTCTGTGGTGTGTGTTGCTTCTTTCCTTAACTTCACATAGAACTGGAGTTGCCATCGGACTGATTTTTGTTGCGTGTCCAGAATTGACCAAATGTTATTGCTGGCCTTCGCAAGATCCCCAAGAAGGGGGTGTTATTCTGCCCACCTCACAGACACACAGACTCTCGTGCAGCTCAGTGGATGGTCACAGAGCTGCTGGTGGCAAAGGCCAAGAGTCTGTCTCCTGGGTTCCCTGTACCACATCACACTGCCATTCAATCCACACAAACACCCACTCCTCCTTACTCTCCAGGTCCCTTCTGGGCCGGAGGGCCAGTGTGACCCTTGCTCCATGAACGTTTACCAGGGGCCCCTCGCTTCTCCAGGTGAGCACAGAGACTTGGTCAATGGCAGACTAGAGGAAACGAGGGCGGCTTCTTTACTCGCTCTGCAGGAGTCAGTTTGGATTTATACACAATGCCCAAGCTGGCTCCGTTTACTGAAGACCCAGCTTTGCAGTACTCTTCAAGGACTCCAGAGAGTTCCTCATGCCATCAAATTAAGTTTGCAAACTTCAGTAAGAAAGTCCTAAAGGAAACTGTCAATTAATGCATTTATACAGCAGCATCATACTTGGGCAAAACATCTTCAAACACAAACACTGTTTTCCAGCCATTAAAAAGTGTGTGCACTGCTTGGTTTCCATAGATACCAGCGGTAATGGCCTTCCTCTCATTGAAGAGTGAAAGTTGTTGGGATTTTTTTTCTTTTCCTTTTTTTTAAAAACTTCTGTCTTTCTTACCGTTTCTCCCATCCAAGTTTATAAAAACAAAAGGTAACCAAATTGCAACCTGACAAAATAATTTGTTTGGGAAAGACACCTTGATTTATAAGCTCAGGTGATTTCATTGTTTCTCATCATCTTTTTTATTTCCTGATTTCTACAAAGCGGTATGGTGCTAGCAGAAATGAGGTGAAGCATTTTCAGTTGATTGAACTATTTCTCCAGTCCCTCAAACACATGCACATTCTCAAAAGGAGAAGGACTAGTGACTGTAAGAACTGAGTTTCGATGACATGTGAAGCAGAGGTTGGCAAAGTATGGGCTGTACACCAAGTTGGCCCATTGCCTGTTTTTATAAATAAAACTTTATTGAGATACTGCCATGATTTTGTATGTGGATGTTGGTCAAGGCCGCTTTTGTGACAGGTATTGCAGAGATGAGTAGTGGTACCAGAAACTAGGATGCCCGGAGTTTAATTTACATAATCTTCAGCTCTTGGCAGAGAAGATTTATTGAGGGTTTGTGTGCAGGAAAGAATCAGAGGTTTGGAGGAATTTTACAATTTCGTTATTTTAGAAGGGTATCTAGTCTTGATGTGGCTCAGTTTCCACGTCTTTAAAATGGGAATGATAAGACTTTTTCTTATAGGAAGGAAACAAGAGGAATTATTTTCAGAGAAGAATGTATCGCTAGAAAAACACAAAGAAACTGCATTTGCTATTCTAGATGATTTTCTGAAAACTCCATTAAAGTTTTTGATTTTAAAACCCAAGGAAAACCCAAGCAAACAGTTCTGCTAGCGTTCCTGGGCCCAGCATTCCCTCAGCACCCTTTCTGTGTGAGAAGCAGTGGAGTAAGGGTCCATTGGGGAAAAGAAAAGACAAACAAAGGAATCCATGGCGATCTAAGAAGAAATCTTTAATTTCTATTTAACTTTAAAGAGTTTGCGAGAGCCCCTTTAACAAACCAGTTCAAGTTCATGCCTTCAGATTATAAAAGTACCTGAAATTGCCTAGAATATCAGCATGCAAAGCTTATTAGTATTTACATATATTTACATAGAAAAACAAGAGAAAGATCTACAGTTATTTACAGTCTACATAGAAAAAGAGAAAGGTGGCCTAATTGTATTTCCTAAAATACAGTAGATGAGTAGTGAGCACATGCATACTGAGATAACATTTGCATGATAGAATACAATTTTTAAAAAAGACATACCTTTGTAACTTTCTACGCTAAGGCGTTGCATAATCAAGGTGATTTTTTTGTTTGTTTGTTTCTAGTCTATTTGCATCAAGTGCTTTAAAATGCTCACTAACACCGAGGCAGAATTATTTACCCTGGCAATTAAATCAACAACACACACAATCATTTCCTACTAACTAGCAACAAGCTGCTGGTGAATGAAATATCTATTGTTTCTCATTACCCATCGACCACTGTGAAGAGATCTCTCCGTGAAAAGGCAGTGCCTAAGCTATCACCATTAATTATGGAAGTAATATAAACGAGACACTCTCCACAGTGTGTTCCAAATGAAATATTAACAAGGCCTGTGTCTTTGAGCCTGAGAAATGATCTCTTCCAGTGAGCGCCTGATGAAGAGGCCCATACCCAACCAAGACCTGCCCAACTTCGCATGGTAGGGCCGCACCCTGGGACCCACCGGGAAGATCTGAATTATTGCCAAGTATGTCTTCCCCTTTCATCTTGGGGAAGACAGAATTAAGAGTTAATTTCTCTCTGTGACATGGCCCCACCATCATGTCCTTTTCAGTACTACCGTAGAGTATATCCATGATGTGGGTGCAAAGCGTCTGTCAGCCTTAAAGTCTAAGTGCACAGCTTGCCCATGTTTGCCCTGAAATCCTAGCTGCTCACAAAACAGTGCCATCTGCTTTCTTGGAGAGCTGATCTGGAAGCCAGATCCCGTGGAGCCGCTCTGTGCATAGAGGAGGAAGGAAATGGTTCCACCTGTACTGTGGACACATTCTCTCTGCACCACTATACTAGAACTGAGCCCATCCATTCTGCCTGGTGGTGATTTCCAAGTTTTATTCCAGTATACATGGTGAATACGGAGGCATACATTTATATATAGTATACACAGATACCTTTAAGTAGGAAAAGAAGTAGAGCAAAATGTACTATGTTTCAAATGGACATGAGCTAAATATCTTTTATATGTCTTATGAACACGAAGCAGTCCTCCAACACGGGCACTGAGGTGACCTACCAACAAGCCATCATCAGATGTATTCCCTGTGCAAGGATGATGCTTATCAGTAGGATGCTTAAGTCAGTAGCAAATAGCTATGGCTATTCTGCTTGGCCATTTCAAACTAACGCACTGAGGACTGGATACCCAGTGCACTTTTCCTTCCCAGCAAGAGAGGTCTCCATTCAAAAAGGAACTACTTTGAGCAATGTGGGTATTCCAGGCAGCATCCGTAGAGTGTGCCTGGACAGTTCTTCCGTGGAAATGCAACATAGTAAACAATACCTTCCATTATTCCTAATGAGAATCCTTCAGGTCTGAGCAGCTCAATGGCATCTTGGTGCCAAGAAGTGGAGAGGGCTTCCTTAAAGTCAGATGCTTGCATGGTCCATAAGCTATCCCTTTTCCCTTCCCCCATTAGGAGGGCCCCTTATCCACCCCTACCAGAGTGTATCTACAGGTATTACAACAACAGCAGGTCTGCGAGAGATGAATCATTTGTATGTATGATCCCTCTGTTTTTTTACCCAGACATAAATTTGTCATGAAACCCTCAGAACGTTTGTAGCAACAATTCTGAAACATGAGGAAGGCATGAAAAGGTTCGTTTATTTCAAAGAAGAATGTAGAACAATTAATTGACTGGACAACAGAGCCCTGAGTGCTTACCACGATCATTTTGCTCTTTGATTCTTCCTTTGTCCAAGGCCTCCCTTGCCTGGTCTTCCTGGAGCAAACATGGCTTTGGACTCCTTTGGATGACTGGGATTGGCTGCTCATCCCTCCCTAAGTACTAAGGCTAGTGAAGACAGCTATAGTGTTTAGCTTGCCATCTGGAACTCTCTGGTCTGAGGGGTTGAGCTTGCAAAAGCTTCTGAGGAGTAGGAGCAACACTCCTGCCAACTTTCCAACTTATCCCACTCTGGTTTTCATAGCAACCACTTAAAACTCCTCAGTGATCTTGCTAGTAAAGCATATCTTCTGTCAGGAATCTGCCTCAGACTTGGGGCTATCTTGCAAGGCAGGCACTCCAAACAGGAAGATCCTATATCAGCTCAGAGAATCGCCCTGAGCATTTGGCATTTGAAAATTGACATTCTTTTTCTTCTTTATCCCATCAAGGTGGTTTTTTAGCAAATTGTTGGTGGTCTGTGCTTGAACGAACTACATTTATGATGATAAATTGGCAAAGCTCATGGCTTAGGTCTCCCTCCACCAACTACTGTCAAAGCCTCTCCATGGACTGTACCCTCAGCATCAGATGGGAATGGTCTACAGCCTGTGTGGGAAAATCATCTGAAAGGGAATCTGATGTTTGCAGCATTTGTGAGCCTGCTTTCCTTGTGGCCATGAGGAAAGCCCAGAACATGTTGACAAATCCCTGCATTCAAGTAGGCACATTGCCCTCCACAGGGCAAAAAAGCTCAGTGTCATCTGAATATCTTCTCCAGAACATACTTGCAACACTTTTAAAGCCTTAAAAAAAAAAAAAAAAAAAAAAAAAAAAAAAAAAAAAAAAAAAAAAAAAAAAAAAAAAAAAAAAAAAAAAAAAAAAAAATCGGTTCTTTTGATCTTCCCATGTGAGAAAAGTAGCACATTCTGTAGTAAATGTTAGAAATATCCTGTGAGTTAGCAAAACCCTCCAGGCTTTGGGAAGAAAGTTATATTTCAATAGCTGCACGAAGTATTTGCATCTATCTAAGCATGTACTGTTCAAGGTCTTTGTAGGAGTCCATTGTTAGGGATTCGTAGAACTAAATTTTCCAGGGATTTACCAGGAGGGAAGGAAAAGGTTGGTTTTGTTTCCTCACAAACCAAAGAAGCCTGTCAGAGCGTGTACCTACACAAGGCCATGCTCATCCTGGGATTGATTAAGATGGATGCAGCTTAGTTTTCATTGTTTTTGATGTTCACCTTTTGAAAAATCGTTTGCTAAAGAGTAGATTCCTTAACTCTGCAAAGCCTGTGCCTAGAGGTGGCATTTCAGATCAGGTGACATTTTTCTTAAGGGTCATCTGCTATTGAATCATCTGAGGGAGTGCTGAGCCTTCCTTTTTGTTAATCCAAATGGATATAATTTCAATTTAGCTCGAGAACTAAATCAACAATGGAAAATCTCCTTTGAACATGTCTCAGGTGAGCACCCAAGAGCCCACACATTGAATTTCATGCCACGTCGGGGTGTCACTCTGTGATGAGATGGGGCCTGGTGGGGAAGAAAGTAAAACAGTATAAAGAAGCTTGAGGCGGATAGGAGACATGTAAGTGGAAACCATAATTGGACAATCTACATGATTACCTGAGTGTCTGCAGACAAGTTGCTTTTGATCTCTGGTGCTAAGTGGGCTTTTCTGTACACGGGGATGAGTTTGCTTTTGATCTCCAATACTAAGTGGGGCTCTCCATACTTGAGGATGCTAATGCTTCCAGTCTCGCAGAGCAGCATGAGGGTTAGCATCCAATGCTTGTGAAGCTTCCTGCAGTGTCTGGCAAAGCATAACATCTTGATCGCTATTATCCACCATGATGATTTGAAAAGTCCCCATTGGCTAACACTCAGCTGGAAAGCCAAACAATCTGGAGGACAGAGTCCTTTCTAAGGGTGCTCGGTATTTTTCTGCTGCCTCCTATGATTTAGGGCAAGTTGACCTGCTTGCTGATTAATACTGTTTGCAATTTAATAATGATATATCAGTGCAGGAAGACAGCGCCCATTGGTTGTGGCCACTCCAATCAGAAAGGCCCATGAATCTCAGTGTTTTACAAACTGCAGGACTCTATGGTCTAATGCAGTGTAGGAGCAGATCACCCACTGAAAAGCTGCGCATGGGTAGTAAGTAGAGAGCACATCCCATCTTGGAACAGCTTGTTTTTTGGACACTTTAAAGGACACTTGTTTGTCCTTTAAACCATAACTTTTTAAATGTAGCTTTACAAAGAGCTATATCCCAAACACCAAGGTATCTGGAGGTGACTTCTGGAACCCCATGTCACACCTGTCCTACAGTGTGATTAAAAATTGCCTTGTGGGCATGTTACCACAAGCCAAGGAGATCTAGAGAAGGTGCAGAGCCAGCTACTTATTGCACATGCAAGGTTACTCTCACCCTTCTGCCTACCACTGCTCTCCAGTTGGTTACCATTATACTCCCAGAGCACGTGGCTGGGAGTCCACATGGGTTTGCTTTGCTTAGCAGACCCTCAGTGAGGAGCAGCGAAGGCTCTATGGGTTTAGAGAGACGTCTGTCTTTCCTTTTATTGTCAAATGGGCTCACTTGGGGTCACCTTTTTGTCCCGAAAGATCAGCTCTGTAGCTACTCCCCGCCTCTGAAAGGTGGCCCTCTTTGCCTGCCCTCAGGGTCCTCAGGCCACTGTTTGTGCACCATATTTCCCTTCACAACTCTACTCTTTTGTACAGCAATTCAGAATCAGCTGTGCAGTATCCTTGAGTTGATGTGTCTGTAACAAAGCAACTTGAGACTGTCTGCTGCTCTTGTTGTCATTGAATATACGGAGACGCCATGGTATTCTGTCTATGTGTAAATGCGTCTCATAGTGACATCTACTTGAATATGGGAATCTATTCTTTCTTTTAAATAAGCATGCATATTAAAGTGGGGCAACCTGAAAGCTATACTTAATCCTGTGACATATATCCTTATATGAATGTATTATATCAGAGTACTAACCAGTGCTTTACAGACATCAATATGTGGAATTTTTTTCTATGCTGTGTATTGTTTATCAGAAACCTCTGCACTTTTTCCTTCAAAGAAGTCAATATTCATTTGTATTCTGTGCTGATGGCTACAAATTGATGGCTAACAGTTATCAAATAAATGTTGATGAAAAGTGGCTACTTAACATTTTCATCCCCACACAGTTTTACAAGGATGGATAATTTAGATCTCAGGCCTCAAACACAAACAAGTAGCAACCACTTCCTAAATCTCACCTTTCTGTAGTGGAAGATTGTGCTTCAGATCTGACAAATGGTTGCCGAAAGGTTGCCAAAAGAGAATGATACACCGCTATCACCAAGAGGCTCTTAGCTTCATCTCAAACAATATTCCTGAGTAATTTTACATACACTGCAAAGACTGATGGCACAGTTCTTCTCTGGGAGCTCATGAACGCTGGGATAGATAGACAGTGGCGTTCAGGTATGATTAAATATGCTGCTGGGCTTCCCAGAAATCCTCAGTCCTGAGTCATCCACACCCTGCCTCACTGCCTTACTGTGGATTGGAGGTGCTACTTCCCTGACATTCCATGATCAGCTTGCAACTTACTGATAAATTATCCTCAGAACATCAGTTAGGGGAATCCATGGCTCCAGCCAGTGTTTATATGTCAAGGTGTTATTTTGTCACAGTAGATCAGCAAGCAATCATGGCAACTGGCAAGCCATGGCCCCGGATATTGTCTACTGGAGTTGGTAACATTATTTCTTTTGTACATCTCTTTCATCTTTTCTGAATTCAGGGCTCATGCCCAAAAGTGGCATGCAAGTCATCTGATGGTGATTAAAGTACACTTTAAAAAAAAGTTTTCCTGTATTTACAAACATTTCATCTTGTATCAGCAGTGTGGGCTTGTTTACTAATGAGATTTCATGAAGATCGTTTGGTATCATTCTGATGATGTGCAGACCAAAGAGCTGATGAGCCCAAAACAAGAGCTCATTATTAAAGTGTTGTCACATCTAATCCTATAAAGATATCATTCAGATGTTACCACTGGGACCGCTGGAAAGAGAATTCCCCAAGAAGATGAGGGTGTGGGACCCACAAGACCTTGTTGCTACTTAATTGCTTGGCATGGGGAGAAAACGAAGTGTGCCCAGCTGAGCTTGATGTGGAGAAGGTGGACCTGCTTTTGGGCATCTCCACTCAGTGATGTGTTCTAGGAAAGCCAGACCTGTAGGGCTGGCATTCGGATTGTACACCAAGCCCAGCAGCAAAAGAATCAGAGTCACTTATTGATTGAGCAAACGAAAGCATGGGCTTTTCTGAAAGGCATGGTTCTCAGCATGGCAGCCCAATATGAGCTCAGGGAAATGAGGCCAGTTGCTTGCTGTTGTTTGTAGACTCTACAGAGCCAGTGCTCACCCGCTGCTCCTGGTCCAAGTGATTCCAAATCAACGTGACCACAGAATTGTTCCATCAAAATACTATTTGAACAATGCTATAAGGAAATCTGATAATCTTTTAGAAGATAATAGTGGCCAAATGCTACACTAGGATGAGAAGAAACTGGCTTTTTGTTTTCCTAAGTCCTTTTTGTTGTGCTTTGCTTTTGAGCCTTCCCTCAGACTTTTCTCAGGAGGGACAGACCCTGAGAAGAGCAAGTCCGCCCTGATGCATGGATGCTGATGTTATGACCCCTCCATTATTGGGGGATGGGATTTGGGCCCGAGCTGATCGGAGCGCTGCCCATTTGGAAGTGGAGCATAGGCCATTTATCACTCTCTGGTAGACACTGCAACTACAAAGAACAGTGGACACCCAGGACACCTAGCCTACAGTTTATACAAAGCAGAATCTGCACACAAATTCTAAGGACTGAAACCGAGGCTATTCTAGCTTGAAATACCTGGATAAGCATCCCCAGTCTCCCATTCATCAGCAGAGGCATTTTGCTTCCTTCTACCCAGCATGGGAGTTAGAGAAACCAAGGGACAATCTGTAGAGCAATGCTCCAGGCGCTAAGGTGAGGGTTACTAGCAATGAGAACACAGTGAAAGGAAATTCAAATGACATAAGCTCATTTCCATTACACTTGAGACTCACACATCAATGGGGAAAGGGACAGCTACATCCAGGACATTTACTGGCAGTCTGAGAAGTGGGCAGGGTAAGGAACGGGCAGGTAGCAAAGCAGTGATGGTTGAATGCAACTCAGATTTTGTCAGCTGTTCAGCTTCTGGACTGGTAGTACTTGTCCAGTGGAATGCAGTCAGTGCTACCAAAGCTGGAGTCGTCTCGCTCACATGCCACACCCTTCCCAGGATCAGGTCCCTTGGGTGCTGTGGATGGTTTCATGTTCAACTGTGATCATAGCCATCAAAGCCAAAACAAGATGCAAAGCCCCAAGTCTGCTTTATAGAACTGGCCTCAAATGACCATATCTGTGATCCTGGTTTGCAGAATGGCCCTGGCTTCCAGTGATTCTAGAATGTACCTGTGGATGGGGACGGAAAACTATGTCCCTCCACAACCAGACAACCCTAACATTTCCCTAAGGATGACCTCTTCCGTTGTTGCCTTTTAATGCTCTATTGAAGCCCCACCCCCATGAACTCATAATTAGTTGGTACAGCAACGGCTGAAATGCACATAAATAATCATAAGATGCCAGATAAACTGTATTGGTTTTAAATTAGAGCCGTGTGTACAGTGTCTCCCCATGAACAGCGGCCTATTATTTTTAATTATGGCTTGCAAAGCAAAGTGATTTCTTGCCCTCTTCACAGCGTCCCTGCCAGTCTCTGTCAGGCCAGATGAAACGGTGCCCATCAGCACACACACATCCCTAGCCTCAGCCCCTGCTGTTGCATCAGAGTCGAACCAAGTGTGGTCAATGACACTCACGTCAACTTGCAGTAGGACATGGGCTGGGTGGGAATGTACATTCACCCACTATCCCACTGCAAGTCCAGGACACATGAAACAGTTGACAGAGGTGTTCCAGATGCATTGGGGCGTGTGTGTGTGTGTGTGTGTGTGTGTGTGTGTGTGTGTGTGTGTGTCTGTGTCTGTGTGTGTGTACAGTATGTGTCTTGGTGTGCCAGTCTTAAAACATTTTAACAGTATCCCAAACACCTCCTCTAGCAGCACCATGGACAAAGAATAAAAGAAAATTCTGGCAACCAAGCCCCACCTGGATTTTGTACTTGATGGTCCATACCTAAGCATGCTCGGTATGGATGAGAGAAGTGCTAGAAAGAGAAGTACTAGAAAGTTCTTGGGTCAAAGTACATCACACATCATGAAGCCCAGGCTCTCTATGCATCCCTTTTCATGTGATGGGAAAGAGGCAGTCTGCCCCCTCCCCCAGGATGTATGCATCTGAGTCCTTTTATTCTCCAAACCTTTTCCTGATAGAGGTATAGAAAGTCCCACCAATGTAACAAGTGGAATTTTAAGAGCTTGTTTTGCCAGGATGGCCCCATAGCACCTCTGACGGCCACTGGTTCGCGTTAGGCGTTCTTCTGTGTTGGCACCCAGCTGCGTCTGGGCCGGGTGTGGCAATCTCACCAATGCCTACCATCATCCCTTAATGTTTTTTCTTTCCTTCAATTTCCAGCAACAAGGAGCAGCTACCACGGTCTACTGCGCAGCAGCTCCGGAGATGGAAGGCCTGGGAGGAATGTATTTCAATAACTGCTGCCGCTGCCTGCCTTCTGCTCAGGCGCAGAGTGAGGAGACAGCGCAGGCGCTGTGGGAGCTCAGCGAGCGGCTGGTGCAGGAGCGGCTGGGCAGCACATCCGGCTAGCAGGGCCCCTTCCTGCCTGACACCCCAGCTCCACGTCCCAGTCATGCAGATGTGCGAGAGCAAGGGAAATAAAAGTGCTTGACAGCTAAGAAGTGGTGATGGGAAACAACTGCAGGGCACAGGAACAGTGTCACCTCTCTGGTTCGGGTTGGCATGGGTCCCTCTGCTTTCTGGTGGTGGGTCATTTGAAAGCAAGAGCTTGGTCTGTAGGTGGGTTCTCTCTCATTGTAGAAGCACAAGCAACTCTCCCTTTAGGATAGCCTGATGTCCCGTTGTCATATGACCACCACTGCAGCCACAGGTGACTTTCTCCTGCCCAGGGAAGCAAAATCAAGCATTCATCTTTCCACCATGGATTTGTCCAGGATATTATTGTTTCATTCATCCCAATCAAGTATGATGAGGCTTGGCAACTTCCAGTGGAGAATCCCAGACATTTGTCCCAGCTGATTCTGCTAAAGAGAGTTAGGATAGCCCAGGTGTCCAGCAGTGACTCTCACCAATCCTTCACCAAAGCTATGCACATAATTCTTTAGAGATGATAAATAATTTTTGCAAACCATTCCCTAGAAGAAAGGGAGCACCCTGTCCATGGCAACATGAGATATCCTTGCAGTGGGGCACAAACCTAACAGCCCTTCTGCCACACAGGGTCCCAAGAGCAGCCCAAGGGGAGGGTTTCACAGCCTCTCAGTCCCCCTGCTTCTGTATCTGGCTTCAGTTTCCTCCCTTTCCTCCTGTCCTAGGCTTAATAAAAGATCATGCTTGACTACAATCACCTGAAGTTTGGATCATTTCTTTAAGTGTTTGTTTCAGTTTTTTTCTTTTTGTTTTGCTTTTTTTTAGAAAAGAAACTAGAGGAAAAAATAAAGCACATCTTATAGACGCCAGGAAATCACGGTTCTTATTTCTTCTCTGAGTTTGAGTTTTGTTTGTGCTTTGTGGCTGTCTGTGGCCGCGTTGTCTCACACAGTTAGCATGCCAGCATCGTATTTTCTGTCAGAGAAAGAAAGAGAAAGAAAATGACTATCATTTAATACAATACCTTAAGATGTTTTGTCATTACAAAGTGTCATTTTGGTCCTCAGTGGCTTGTTCCCCTGTAATTGTGAAGAATTTAGTGGCTAGCGAACATCTGTGTACATCTGGGACAGTTGGTGACTCTTCTTCACTTGGCCTTTTCTTTTTACACCATGGATTCCCCCTAAGTTTAAAAACTTTCTAAATTATATAGAACAAGTCTTCACACATTCACTGGTTTATTCAACAAATTTCTCGAATGTAACATTCTGGAAATTCAAAATTTTTGATTAAACTAGCAAGGACACTAGAAAGCCCAACTGGGCTTAGTGGAGAATACACATTTGCTCAAAGAAATACTGTACCATGAGGTGGAAGGTGGGGCTGCATGTCATTGCCTCTCCTGGTCATGGCAGGTCCAGGACAGACAAGGCCGTGAAACCCTGGGCTTCTGTTCCTGTGGTGCAGCTGTCAGACACCAATGACCCCTACAGCCTCCCATCTGGCATGTTGTCCCAAAGCCAGTCTTTATTTTTCTGGGACTGTAAAAATATGCATCAGGATATGGCACTCTTCTGTATAAACCCGTGGTATTTCTAAGGTGGACTGTTGACACAAATGCTTCTCCTTATTCTCCTCTTAGTATCCCCATATTTGGTGGCCACCTTCCAAACAAACTTTGGCCTGGGACACACAGCTTGCTTTGGCTGCTGCTCCAAGGCTTCTCCTTTTCTGCTACCCTGTGGATCCTGCAGATACCTCCATGCTCCTGAGCCTGGGCCAGCCCGACAGCACAAGGTCACCACCTGATCTGCTGTCAGGCTCACTCTTACCTTAGTGAATGAGGCTATCCCCTACTGTCCACTCCAGCTGAGCCACCCCAGAGGAAAAGAAACTGAGTCAACTTATAGAAGTGCAAAAGGCAACAAAAGTTTGTGACTTCACATTACTGTGAGTTTAAGATTACTTGTTACACAGCAAAAGCTACCTGATGCTAACTCCCAGTGCAAAGTCACCATAGTCACTGCCCCCTCTGCTGAAGTGTTTCTTCCAGAAATATCCATGGATTTCTCTCTCACTGTTCCAATGTGGTCATTTCCAGCAGAGGTGGCATTTCTAGCCATTACATCCATCATACCATCCCATTCGTCTTCCATTTACCTTTTACTCTTCTCCTCTAAAACACTTAATACCATCAGATGTATCATGAGTCTCTGTGTCGTTTTTCTCTCTCACTATCATAGAAACGCCATAAAATCTTATTTATCTTCTTTGCAGTAGTAATCACCTGCTTTGAACTCTGCCTTTCACATGATGGGTTTAATAGATGATGATGGAGGGAAAGAAAATATTCTATTCATGAAAATAATCCCAACCACTGTGAAAGATGAAAGCCAGAGCCTGTTCTAAGTAGGCTATGAAACTTACCAGTTTCTGCTGGGACCAGTACTGTGGTTTCTACTGGGACCATGGTCCTCTAGTGACCCCTCTTCCTGTCTTAGAGATGAAGTTGTCGTTTTCACCAATGACCACACCACTCCTAAGTCAATAGAGCTGAGACTCAGACTCAGGGCAGTGTAATTTCAAGGTCATTTGGCTGCCTCGTACCCAAGCCACTGTCCTTTCTATAAACTGAATATTCCTATTCCAATAAGTTATAGAATCTGAATATCTCAGGCTGAGCAGTGATGCAGCATCAAGAGTCGGACTGCAGCTGAGCTTCAGGCAGAGCTTCAGCTAGGCTGAGAAAATCAGTCAAGGTGATCTCCAAAATATCGAAGGGGCCAAAGGCAGACCTGTGATCTGTGTGGTCCCTGGATCAGACTGGTGAGGTCACACTCAGAGAAGCGGGGGAAGAAAGATGAACATTCCTCTAAATCAAGGATCCCTCAGTTATTATACAAACCAGATCCCTGTGCATTTTTCACTCATTTGGTCAACAAGTAAACACCTTGGGAAGTCACATCTTGCTCATGAAAACAGTCTAATCCCTGTGAGCCATTTTTCTCTGCCAGAAGCATTACTGTTACTTCTTTGGCCAATTGTGCAGGGGACTGGGACAACTGGGAATCTAGGTAGGGTGTCATAATTTGGCACCACCATGTCCGACAGCTGGCAAATCTTTTTTGCGTGTACCATGTACCCCAGGACGCTGGTTTTATCCCCTCCTGAGTTCCCCAGTGATCTTTCTTGTTCTAACTGTGGACACATCTGAGCCTGGCCTTGTTCCTGGGGCTTAGCTTCAGAAGAATTCAGCGTCCTGAGCTCTGTCAGTGCCACAGACTCTACCCAAAAGGGGAAGAGTGTGCCTGCCTCTCTGTGGTCTCTTTTCTTCTCTCTGACCACCTTTCTTTAAAAACAAAAGGTGACTAGTATACACTTTCACACCTGAATAAAACAGACCTTGTTGCAGTTGCCAATAGGAAGCAAGACACAGACGCTTCCCCCAATAATGGCTGAAGCCTGTGGCTTGTGGTTTTGCTCTTTCAAATGAGGTGATGGGTGGTTTTGTTTTGAACTTCAATGGAAGAGCCCTGATTACTTTCATCAAGGTCAATGCTGGGCCAGAAAGCCTTGGCTTGCAAAATCACTGCCCATTCCGGTCACCAACAGATCCCATTTTTAGAAGTTTACATCAAGGTATCATCTGAAATAGCATTATCTACCCCGTGTATTAGCTTTGGGACTTTCAACATATCCAAACTAGTTTGAAATCCCTTCAGAATACTGAGTAATATCATGAAATGGGATCCGCATGGCCTCAGAAGAAACTGCTTTGATTCGTATCTATTGGTGAAATGCTATAGAAGCAATAAAATTAATTTTTAGAAAAGAAAAGAACAATGCCACCATATATCTTAATGCACATCATTTCACTTTTCCTAACACCTTTCAAGCCTATGAGGCAATTGGATTCTTGTCGTTCCCTCCCCACCCCCGCCTTCTCCCCTGCAAACCATCTTCTTTCTCAGAGCTTTCAATTATTCTGCTAGGTTCACGATGCCTAATTTAGGACGCTGGCAGTGGGGGTCCACCACTTGGAAGTGCCTTGCCCAGCTCTGCAACCTTTTGGTTAATTCTGGTTTCTGTAGTTAGAACTGGTGGTTGCGAGAGCGTTTCTGCACCGATTAACTTTAACTTCTATCGAGGCACCAATGTCTCCCAGATCTGCAAGAGGTCCAAGAGCCAGTGTTGTGGTGCTAGGTGGGAAGGCCAGCACGGGCATTTTTGTTGGCTAGTAGCCAGGTGGGTATCTAGTTTTGCTGTGCACATGTGTTCTTTCTTTCTTTCTTTCTTTCTTTCTTTCTTTCTTTCTTTCTTTCTTTCTTTCTTTCTTTCTCTCTCTCTCTCTCTCTCTCTCTCTCTCTCTCTCTCTCTCTCTCTCTCTCTCTCTTTCTTTCTTTCTTTCTTGCTGGAACAGTTTACAGGGTGTTCAGGATATCACTACTAGATTGGACTCATAGTGGTCTGATTGTTTACAGCTTCCCAAGAACTGGGATTATAGACAGGCACTCACCTGCCACCACACCCAGTCTCAATTGCTGTCTCAACGAGCCCCAGAGTTGAGGCTAGCATGGAAGGCCTGGGGATCGAACCCCAGCCCCCGCACCTGCTTGCAGGCACTTTAATCTGCTAAGGTATTAGCCGGCTCTGTGTGCACATATTTTAAACGTGATCTAATATCATTTTTCATAACCTCTATCTATTTATGTACATTAGTCCCAAGCAATCAGCCTCTTTATTTAAAGTAAAAGCATCTTGTCTTTCATTTCCTCCCAGGAATAAGATCACAGTTTTAATTACCATGGAAATTCAAAACGACTGGAGAGAGTATTGGTAGGAAAATATCAGTGCAGCTCAGGAACCTCATCATTAATATATTATTTCATCAGTGAATGTCTTGCATCTTTTCCTTCCTAGACAAGAGCTGTAGCATTGCATGGACCCCAGCAGTACTGCGGAGACCACAACTCACACCCCAATTGTCTTGGGTCTATGTTAGTATAAGCATTGACCCTACAAGCTAGGATTCCTCCACAGGCCAGTTTTCAGCAGTTTCTATGAAAATGTGGCACTCTGACCAGAAAGAGGGCCTTGCTTTTTTTTTTTTTTTACTTTATTTATTTACTTATGTTATGGCCAACTCAGGCTGCCATGGGGTGGGAGCTGGTGCAGCATGTGGTGCTGGGGATCGAACTGCGGTCTCTGTGGTTGCCTAAGCTTGCCTAAGCGGGCACTTTAGACCACTGAGCTATCTCACCGGCCTTGCTTTTGATGGATGTGTTTATGGGACTATTCTCTGCTGTGTCTTGGGTAAAAGGAGCAAAAGCTGCTTCTAATTCTCTGAAAAAAGAAATGCAAATGGTTAGTAGGAGTTCAGCAACTTCTGGATGGCTTCCCTGAGTTTACTTGAGGCTCACTAAGAGTTTGTCTTTTGACTTACAAATTGTGACAGTGTTTCCTCTGGTGCTAAGCATGCTGGGAGAAAGGACCCCCTTTTACAAGGACATTTGCAGAGTGCTTACCAGGACTTTGGGTCAAACGCTTACTTGAAAGGCTGGCCTTATGTAGTTCATTGTCACACTTTGTGAAGTGGACAATATAGTCCCCCCTTTACCAGCAAGAAAGTCATTGGCACCTGAGGCCTCTGACTCCTGTGTGACACTGTTCCCCACCTCCCCGCTCCAACCACCTCTCTCCCACCCATCCGCTGCCCTTTCTCGCTCTCCTCTGCCGTCTCTCTACTCCCTCTGCATCCTGCTCTTATTCTCTTTGCAGACTTCTTAGAGCTTCTGCAGGGAATTTACCCAAATGGAGCTTGATCCTTACATCCCTTAAACATGATTTGTAAGATTAATTCACCAAAAGATAAAAAAACCCCAAGCAGATGAAAGCAAAGTTCCATGACTGCATTAAGATAGTTGACCTTAGAAACAGTGGATGAATAATTTTCCATTTGACAAAATGTGTGGCTGTTTTTATTAGAAAGTTCAAGTACATACTCATCTTTGAAACTTGGCTGGAAGAAGATCAGAAAAACTTAGGTACAGTTCCACCACTGAAAATATTCCATGTAACTAGACTGGAATTTTTTCTTCTGTTTTTAAAAATGTATTTGAATTATGTAGTTTTACTTAAATATAGTTCTGCTTCTTCTCCATATACGTTATTATCTGTTTCAAATAGAATGCATCCTTTTTAAGTCTTTGGATGCAAATATGTGTCTTTTTGGGACAGGGTTTCACTGTGAAGTTTGAGTTCACTTTATAACCCAGGCTACTCCTCCTGCCTCAGCCGCCCAAGTTCCGAGCATTACTGGTGTGCACCACTATTCTCAGCTCATAACTCCATATTGAAGGAACATATATACATAGTTACTTATCATGCTCTTTTCTCCTGGAGATAAGCCCTCTACCAAGTTTCATTACCACAAATAGTGATTCAGTAAATACATTTGTGTAAAATTTTGAGGGGAGAGCTGGTTATTTTCTTAACATTACAAGAGTACCCTGGTTGAACACCACAGAAATTTTTAAGCTTTGTGCAGCTACTGGTAAGCGAATATTTCTAGGCTGCCCGCATTGGCTGGCTTTTCTTTCTGCCTTGGGTTTTCTTTGGGGAAAGCAGGTGTAGCTCCTCCAGGTGGGTTTATTTTTCCCAGCTGAGCATCCTGCTGGCACTTAGCCATGTTAATCTTAACAAAAGCGTACCTGGTACAGTTCCTGAGTATGAAATGTTCCTTCCAGCCTGAAGCCAAGACAGAAGAGGACAGGATCCTTGTGTCAGCGGAATAAAAAGGGCTGAATGCAGAAAACAGAAAGAAACCAGCTCCACTTTGGATCAGCTGGTTTCTCTAGCCTTTTGATAGTGTTTGCTGTTCTGCAGGTTAAGAACCTCCTGAGGAAGTCTGAGGATATTCTGAGGCATGCTGGGAAATATTCGGCCTGGGTTGCCAAGACAAGCCTCACATCCAGCTGGGCTCTGGGGAGTTGTAGCTGGTGTGGCCTAGATTTGAAGGAGTCTTGAAATGAAATGCTTGGCCTTTTATTTGTGACTTCCTGCAAACCCACCTTATGGAGAGAGCCTGAGAAGGTCCCCTCAGGACGAGTTAAGAAAGATCCAGTGATGCAACAGATTCTTATTCTCTTTCCTGAACAGGAATCCAGAACTCCCTAACACACAGGCATGTGTAATCTTCCATTTAATATGAAGAGTGACAGAGATTAGTACAAACTGCTTAAAATAAAATATTCAATGAAAATACAGAGATCATTATTATATTATTATATTATATTATATATCATATTATATTATATACACACTCTTTGACCTAGAAATTCAAGTTCTAGCTATTAATTCCAAAGAAAGGAAATTCTCAAGGCCTGAACAGATGATAAATAGAGATCTAATAGTGTGTGTGTGTGTGTGTGTGTGTGTGTAGTTATCAGGAATTTTGAGATCCATAATTTTGAGATTAATATTGATGTAATAATGAATCTGAGAAATCCTATCATTAATGTACAGAAACCTAGTGACTATAGTGAATGTAAATATTATAGCTCATAAACATGAGCTATGATTAATAATATCAACAAGAACAAAAATGGGGGAAAGAAATTAGAGGAGGAGGGAGGGAAGAATGAGGAAAAGGATTAATATAGAAGACGTATTATGTACATATGCCCACTCACCAAGATAATTATAAATAACATGCATGTACTACAAAAATGTATTAATAGAGATTTAAAATTTTGAAAAAAGACAAAAGAAATAAACAGACAAAAATTGAATTATATTTGATCCCAAACCCTTTGAAAAAAGGGACGTTTTGTATACCTGCTTGTTAACAGGAATACTATTATTTTACCTGGATTCAGGATAGAAGTGTGTTTCTTAAACTAATGCTACTATTAATACTGAGAAAAAAAGCCTCTGGTCAGTTCAAATGTCTAAGAGTTGGAAGGCTAGACCCTACCATGAGATAATGTTGTGAGAGAATTTAATTGATTTAAATATGTTTGTAAAATATTAGATAAAAAGTGTAGGTTATATAAGATTATATAGGGCATGATCCCATATTTGTTAAGCAAATATATAATCATGCATTGGTACATGTTAATTATGTAGCAAAAAAGAAAAAGAGAACTCAAAAATGATAATAATGGTTTTCTCTGGACAAAGGAAATGTGAAGGACTTTTTTTTCTTAATCTGTATTTCCCATAGTTTTGTGATAAAATGTTGTGCTAGTACTTTTATAAAAGTAAAATTTGTAAAAGCAAAGACCAAAACCTGCCAGAGATTAAAAAAAAAATGCCTGACTTTTTTATTGTGCATTACTGCTCTCTGGGTTGTAATTTCTAGAAAGTTCTAGAAGGTTCTCTTAGGTTCACAACGTACTGACAGAAATAGAATGGCTTTTGTGTCTCACAGGGAGATAGTAGGGATTTTTAAGCCTGTAACACATAAAGAAAAATGTATCTGAAAAACAAAAGCAGACAGATTTTTTTTTTGCCTCATCATTGTTGTTTTTAAATAACCACTTAGTTGTCTGAGTTACCTTTCATTTGCTCTGCATGTACAAACACCATCTCCCTGTAGCTTTGACCAGGTCAGTATTCACCAAGAGACTTTTATCTCTTAGAGTTTGACTTTCTGCCAAGGTTGAATAACATACTTGAGAGGTTCAACTCCTCACCTCTCTACCTTCATGCACTCACATTAACCTTGGACAGTCACAACCAGCCTCTAACAAAACCTGCAGTGTGAATGTAAAGCAAGCCCCTTTCTGGATTTTGCCTTGGGATATTTGCTTAGGAGTCCAACTAAATGAGAAACTGAAATACGGCTTCATTCACCCATTGGATCTCTCCTTATGTGAAATTTTTATACAACATATGTTACAAAAATAAAGTAATAGGCTTTATGCTACTGAAACGGGTGCTCATCAAAATGCCTTGAAGGAAATAGCTAGACATAAAATAACTGGACGTCATTGTTAAGCATAGCAACAGTGGTGTCATTGTTTAGTGGGTGTAGACAGCAGCCTCTTCCTTGGAATCTGATAACATTATTTTTTTTACATATCAAACATAGAACATCTGGAGAGCTCTGCAACATTCTATTTGGAAGGAGAAGATTAAAAGTATAGTACGTGCAGTGTAAATATGAGCAAATAAAGAAAAATATTGAAATGTCATTCACTAGGCTGAAGTCTAAGTGAAAGGAAGGCCACTGTGATCCTCCCATAGTAGTACCATGAGCTTGCTTGATAAAAACTGGAGAGAACTGGTTCTTACTTAATTCTGGACCAGGCCAATGTATTGACCACTCTCAAGCCTTTGGAAAGCCTTGCTCCCCCAACTGGCCTAGATTTCTGTGACCTCAAATTGTCCCCATTTCCCTCGCACTTTCTAACTCTTTAGTCCCTGGCACTATTTCTTCACTGGTCAATGCCCTTGGGCATTGTTGACATCCTTAATCATAAACATTTCTACAGATACATAAAAGTAGGCAAAAGAAAAGTGCTCTCTGTCTGTACCAGCTATGATTAAATATTCAAATGCTTGTGGTATGTGTCCACTCAGGCTGAATTACAAAGTACTTCACTACAGAACTTGACAGTAAGCAATTCCTCTCTGGGCTGCCTTCCGCACTATCAGGGAGCTGGGACAGAAGGAACATATCCCCTGGCATAGTGAATGGGACCCTGGCTGGAGGTACGCAGTGTGGACCCTGGTTTCTCTGTCTGGCAAACACCTGAGGCTGGGTGTGGTGAGGTTGGATATGCCAGCATGGGAATTAGCTAACAATGTGAAGGCTAAGAAGAAGAGAAGTACGAACACTGCTGTGAGAAAGCAAGACACATCCCATCTCTCCCCACTCTAGCTATATGCTCATGCAAGGTCATTGCCCCACCCAGACACTTTTAATTGAACATGAATCTCGAATACCCAGGTCACCCAGACTTTATCTGTGTGATGATAAAGGCCATGGCTGGATTTTGCTCATGGCAGTGTTCAGTGGTCCCCTCCAGGCCAGGATGGGGTCTCTTACCTCTCTCCAACAGTTTTCATGGAACCTTGAAAACTGTCATTATTAAAGTATCTGGGGACAGATTTGGGTACCCAGTGCTCCTCCGGAAGGTAGGGGCATTTTGCAGGGCATCTCCCTGATGGTCTGTTAAAGAGCTGCTGCTGACCCTACACCTGCAGTGAGACCTGCCTCCTTCCCTTTCATCTGTGAAATGTGCCCTACACATTTAGGGACTGTCATCACTGGGCAAGAGGAAGGGGAGCCATGAAAGTGCCGGAATGCAATAATGCATGACCTGAAGACAGGGCCTATGGCTCTGTGCTGGGCAGTGAGGGGGGAACATACCAGCTATGCAGCAACATCTACCCATGGGGAGGAAAGTGAGGACAGAGAGAATGGAGCCAGGAATCAGGGTGCTGCTACAGCGGTGAGGCTAATGGAGCATCAGTGACTGTGACGTGCAAAGGAAACGCCTCGGGCCCCTGGGATCCCACCTCTCCACGCAGTGGCCTGATTTTCATGACTCTGCACTAGCAACTGTCTGTGTGTCAACTAAACTCTATAAGGCTTTGCATCTGTGGTTAAGCAAAGAGCCCTGTCATCTAAGTAAAAGAGGCTATTACCAGTTTGCAGAATTGTTGCTTACAGAGAAATTAGCATCAAAGCACTATGCTGAAGCCTCCATTCTTAGTAGTAAACATCAACCACCCAGAGAGGCCAGTAGCATTTAGTCACTGAGCTTGCAAACAGGTTGTAAACATATTAAGTGAGCTTGGAGGAAAGTCTTTGCTCCTGGAATCTTCCTTACTGTTAGTTCCAGCTAACTTGCTGGAACTGAGTTACTTAGACTCTTTCTGAAGACTGACGACAAGAAGCTATAAAAAGGGTTGTGTTCTCCAGAGGGCTGCCTTGGCCTTGATTTCTGTCCTTGGCCTGGATAGGTGGGCTTCTTCTGTGCACACCACAGGAAGTGACAGAGGGGTACACAGCAGATGTGACTCCCAGACAAGGCTTAGCACGTAGGCCATGCAATTGGCTGACAGTGGACTAGAGATCGGGCAGAGAAAGCCCAGCTCGGGCCCTGCCCTTGCCTTGCACGGGGGCTTTAAGACAGTCGGGCAAGACTCATGACCAAAGGAATGCTGGGTAATGGTAACCATGGCACACAGCAGAATGATTATGGGTTGAATTTTGCTTCTAGAGCTGAGCAAGCCTCAAAGTGAAATGATCTCTACATCTGCAAAAGTGATCTGAAGATGTCCACTTCACTGAGATCCTTTCAAAGATCAAAAAATCAATCAAGCATAGGAAACTAGTTCACACAGGATCTCAGTGTGAATACCAGGCCCCCATCATGGAATACTCTTTCTGAATCTGAAGCTACATCCCAACTTTCTAAGGTTAGACTTTAACACTTCTGAAAAAAAATGTACTAACGCACATTGAGACACGCCCCTGAGGTCCTTGGCCGCCCTTTCACTGGGGAGCGAGTGCCAACAGCTTGTATTTCAGTACCTCCTCCTAGGCCTCTGCAAAGCCATCGCTCAGCTCCAGGGTAAGGATGGAACTTGCAGCGTCTCCCTGACTCAAACTGACAATCATCACTTCTATAGGATGGGCTGCAGCTTACTTGGCAACCCCCAAACAAATGGAAACAACAAAGATCATGTTCTTCTGTGTAATCAAATTAGTTTTGCCTCTTTTTAATTTTTTAAACACTTTTTGTTTGTTTTTTGTGTCAAGGACCAAACCCTGGGCTTCCAGCTTACTAGGCAAGCATTGTACTATTGAGCTAAATCCCCAGCCCCAGTTTTGCCTGTTGATAACTGGGGAAAAACAGCTACCAGAACAGAACAGTACCTGGGCTGCCAGGGTACTGTTCCAACTTGAATGCAGATGCAGAGAGCTAGTACGTTCATTCTGCAGGATGATGGGCTTGTGTGTGATGCCAGTGGGCTCTTCTTGGATGAGCATTGATGCCTCCATAGCTCAGCTCAGGGAGAGCTATTTGCTCACCTGGGTGAGGCTATGGATGGATAGTGTACCATACTGGGACTTGGGCTTGGTTTCCTGAATACAGTAGCATGTGAGATCTTATTGCACTTCGTTTTTAAAAATCATATAGAAACCTTAAGCCAACCAAATAGCTCAGCAGATTAAAGCTCTTGCAAGCAGATGCAGGGGCCAGGGGTTCCATCCCTAGGCCTGCTGTGCCAGCCCCTGCTTCAGGGCATGCAGAGATGGCAATTGAGGCTGGGTGTGGTGGTGTCCGCCTGTAATCCCAGCTCTTGGGAGGTTGTAAACAAGCGAATCACAAAAAAAAAGAGTCTGATCCAGGAGTGAGACCCTGAACACCCTGTAGACCCTTCCCTAAAAATGCAAAAGAAGAAAATAAAGAAAGAAATCTGAGGCAAGTCTTATCAAGAGTGCTGTTCAGCTCCAAAAAGCTGAAAGGAGGTGAAGGAAGTTGTCCTACATGGCACAGCAATGACAGCAGCCTCAGCACCAGGCACAGAAGGAACATTCCGGCCTCTTTGCTTTCAAAGGTGGTTTTTATTCTTTAACCCGTGCACTGTTGGTATCTAGTTACCAATATACATATCTACCTATTTTTTTTTTATTTCTTGACCCTCTTCACCTCATCAACAAAAGGAAGAAAGCAGGAAAGAATGTACACAAGGGTAAGTATAGCTATGCAGCCAACCCATGCATGCACACAACTAATACCCTGTGATCTACTAAAGCATTTGTATTGTTCAGATGTGAACTTGGGATGCTACAAACAGAGGCATGATTCCTTCCCCAACTTACACTCATTTCAAAGACTTCAGTACTTTAAAAAAATTGGAACAGAAATGCTTCAACATTCTTTACTCCAAGTATTGGTAACAGCTGTGCCACACCTCTCAGTATTTGGATGTACTGTAATTAACACGACAATTTCTCTCTTGTGCGAAGAAAGAAATTTAGAGTCCAGAACTAAGCCAACAGCTGAGGTTTAGATCATGGAGAAATGAACTTGGAAGGCTTGTAGGAACATACCAACCCAGTGTTGGAAGGAAATTTCTGGCTTCACCCTGTTCAAACTGGCACCCCTGTGTGTGAACATTGTGTGAAATTTGGTTGTAGGACAAAGAAATGAAAACAAAATATCCAAAATCAAAATAAGTTCCGTGGTGCTTTGTGATGCCTGTGGCTGGGCTCGTCCTCCACACGGGCACAAGGACTTGATAAGGCTGCGGTGCACGGCAAGAGCCCAGCAACGACACCCCAGCTCAGTAACACTTGGAGAGGCCTTCCTATAAATATAGCCCATTCTTGGTGAATTCTCACGCAGATTTTTCGTGCAGTATAAATGTTCTTTGGCTAACTAATAGGGACACCAATGCATAGGATGGGCCATTTATTCCCTCCACAAATAGTCACTCACACCAGCCTTGAAGTACAGAGCACAACCTGTATCTTGTTAGGCCTGGAGCTTGGACTAGGGGTGGAAGCCAGATCCACACGGTGATCACGGACCAACCATGTGTGCTCACAGAGGGCAGTGTGACAGCAGGCCGGAAGGAGGCTCTGCAGGTTCTGCTGTGGAGGTCAGAGTTCAGGGTGGATGTCTTCTCTCAGAGCTGCACACCTGGGGACTTCCTAAATAACGAAGCCACAAGACAAAGAATGTGGTGATGGGCGTACAGGAAAGCACCGTGAGATCAGAGAAGAGAGACCCCAGCTCTGCGTCATTGGTGGGCTGAACTCCCCACCTAAGCAGATAAGAACATTTGAAAACCAGTGGATGAGCGGATTCAAGACTAAGTATAGAGCATACATGGGATCAAAGATACAATTTTGCTTTGATTCAGTAGTTTTGAAACTTATCACAGCCTACCCATCCTCAGGAGATAACCTCTTCTTTCTGAGGGCCAGTGGCTCTTTTCACACTCACCTGGCCTGAAGATGCCACCTCCCTTCATACACGGGGCTCACATACAGTCTCTGCAGGGACTGCCAACTGTGAGGCTTGTGTGTCAGCCTGTGAGCACTGGACATTCAGCACAGACCACGCTGTTAATTTCACTTTTGCCCTCAGCCAGATCACAAAGACCCCAGAGAAGTCTGGAAAATTAATTTATTAGAAATCAATACCTTGATAAGTCACATAATGATGGAAGCAATGAATATGTTCAATATCTTATAAAACAGTTGGCAATCCCATAATAGAGTGTTCATTGTCTATCTAGTAGCTTGTCTCATTCTGTTCAGTAAATTATTGTAGAATAGTGTATTATTCGTGAACCAACATATTTTAATTACTTTTTAGTACTCATTTGTTGTTAACTCCCTCTTGAGTTAGATCTGTCTGCATAAGCCACCCGTTTGGCAAAAGCCAACCTCAGGAGCATCCCAAAGAAGAAGCTGCAAGGCGATGTCTGTCTTGCAGTTGAGACATACAACATTGTCCTAGAAGGCAACCAGGTGTGACAGTGACTTTCATTGGCCAACAAGGGCTGGCTGCTATGCCCACTGTCTGTAGACTCTGTGACAGTGACTTTCATTGGCCAACAAGGGCTGGCTGCTATGCCCACTGTCTGTAGACTCTGCCCTGCACCAAAGCTGGGCTGAACCTGGGGAGGGTGTGACCCAGCCACCTGGTTCTCCACATGACCCTGGCCATGAATGCACTTTGCAGAGGCTTATGGGCAGACAGACACACAAGCAGGAACTTGGCATGCTCCTCCCTTGCTGGATCCGTCCCCTCACACTCCGGTCATTCAACAAGAATGAGCCCTTTCCCACCAAAGAGCCTCTAGTCTGAAGAAGAAGAGATAGCCATAGAGTAGCTTTGGGTCTAATCCATAGCCTAAAACCTACTTAGCCTGGATCAACTGATCCAGAGCCTGCAGACAGAGGTATGAACCATTGTGATGACTGTTGCTGCTAGCCGTACATCCTGAGGGTTGTTTGTTATGCAGCTAAAGCTAGCTGATACATGTGGCATTTGAAAAATTTAATTCAAGCCGGGCGTGGTGGCTCATGCCTGTAATCCCAGCACTTGGGAGGCTGAGGCAGGAGGATCAGTGTGAGTTCGAGACCAGCCTGGGCTACAAAAGTGAGCCCAAGGCCAGCCTGAACTGCATAGTGAGACCCTGTCTCAAAAAGACAGAAAAAAAAAAAAATTTAATTCAGAATGCCTGTGGCAATTCCTCAAAGCTAATGATAGTGTTTATGTCTATCACTCCTGGTGTGGAGGAAATTTGGCTCATGGGACTACAAACCCAAGAGAAAGACTGCATAAAATGTGTAGAGAAAGCAAATATTTTTCAAACATGGGCCTCAAATTGAAAGTTCTGGGAGCAGCTTCTCCACTGGGAACCTTGGTTTATATTGAACTGCTCTTCTCTGTCATGTCTGAGCTCAGGGGAATGGCTGGAGAAGCTAAGATAGTGTGTGAGGGCTCACAAGTCTTCATTCAGATGTTGGAGATTAATCTCTACAATTGTCCAACTGGGCAAGGGCAAATTGACACTAAAAATAGCAGGGGAGCCAGGCCTAGTGGTACACAGCTATAACCCCAGCACTATGTGAGGCCGAGGCAGGAGGCTGAGGCCTGAGTTCGAATCCAAGCTGGGCAACTCAGTGACTTACCAAGGCCCTGTTTCAAAATCAAAAATAAAAACAGAGGAGGGCATAGCTCAGGTAAAGGTCCTAGGTTCAATCCTCATTAGGCATGAAGGAAGGAAGGAAGGAAGGAAGGATAAGTAAACACATGAGTGGAGAGAAATGCCCCACACCATAGATACACAGTACATAGTATTCACAAAGCTAGTGGCCATAGCGGTGCCACAGCCTTGGTGACTCTTCTGGGGGATGCTTGCCCATCTCTGAGCTCTGGTGAACCATCCTACCTAATGTTTTGGGAGGGGGAGATGGACACAGGCTGTGTCCCTCACCTGGAATTTCCATTCCCCCTTCTTCTCTCCCTGTAGGTGCCCTGGGACAAACGTCTACACAGGTCTCAAAGCCCACACCCTGGGACAAGCCTTTCAGGGGACGTCACAGGGTAGCCAAGCATTTGTCCCTTTTAGTCCTCCTGACTAAGTGGCACTGCTATTTTGTTTGGATCGCTGCTGGTCCACCCTTCTCTGTGCCGTATTCACCCATGAGCTCAGTCAACACCCAGTGTGCCTGTCACTCAGCATGAGGGCCAAGCCCTTTGCACGGCACTGAGGCATAGAAGAAGCTCTGAGAATACTGGGAACAAAGCAAAGAGGCCCTCACCCACTGCGTGCACACTGGGTAAGGCCTCGCCTCCACGCACTGCACCTCCCGCCACCAGCCACCTCCAGCCGAACCCACCGAGGGTGCAGCAGATCCTGTCTCTTATTAGGAGTATTTTCTGTAAGCACACGCCATTTCCAATGCGGATGACTCTCGAGGCCCTCCAGGGACAACCTGGGCAAGGTTTACAGTGATAGGGAGCGGGCGAGGACATTTCTAATTAAATCCTTTAATGCTTCTACTTGACCTCATTTCAACTGCACCATAAATCTTGAAAAAAGAAAAAAAAGAACAAACCTCAAATCCAAAAATTTTAAATAATGCTCATGAGCTGGTGTAGAACACGGCTGTCCTTGTTAACCCAATTGCAGAACACACTCTGTTTGCCCCAACGGAGCAGGCGTCAGGGTCATGTAGAGGCCACTGGCCATTTCAATTAAAATGTTTTCAAGGATTTCGAAATAATAAACGGAACTTGCCTATAATTACAGATGAAATAATAATTAAAAACACCCCTCCTAATCCTGTGTGTAATGTTACACCACACTGTTGGTGTCCATGTACCAAGACAAACACCTCCCCAAGACGGGACGCCAGAGAAGACAATTACAGTATAAATCCTGGGCTCCCATTACCACCCAGCTCTATTAGCTGACTTTGTCTTCGGTCTGATGGAAGCCCCATGGAGTTTGCCGGTGGCTTGGGAGGGAGCAGTTTGGGTCCTACTTAAGTGAAGATGTAATTCCTCTCAGTGTATCTCTGCTATAATTGGTTAATAATAAGTATACACTTTGGCAAAGAAGCCCTGGGAAGGGTTGATAGTAGCCTTTGTGTCTCATCTCTCTCCTTTTTCATGAGGCTTGTTCTTTTCACACAGCGCAGGAACCTGGAGATGCCATGCTAGCGACTGCTGACTCAGAGGGCACAGGTAAGATAGAACATCATCCTCTCCCTAATGGATCGAAGAATCTCGCCGACCGCCCAGCCACTTGTCTTGAACTCGGGATTGATTGATTGCTCTTGATGACATCTGTGCTCTGGTTCCTGTTACCCTTGGACCTCACGGAGATTCCACCCATTCCTTTCTAGCTTGTGCTTGTCTAACCAACACTGGCATCTCCAACTTTGGTCCGTGGCTTTTACTAGATTATCTCATCCCTGATCCTTTCTGACAGTCTTCCTTTCTGGAGCACCTGGGACAGGTGACCCTCAGAGCTCCTTTCCTTTGGTTGCCTTTGGACAAAACCTAGCATCCCCGCACAAGGGGAAGAGAACAGCTTCATAACTACACTCCAGCTTCCAAGAGGATCCAAGCTATTGAATGAGAGGCCACAGTAGAACCTTTATTTTCTTTGAGTTTTTGGAAGAACTTTGTCTTCCACTTATAAACTTCTCTGGGAACATCAAAGTCCATACCATCTTCTGGTTGACCTGAAGACCATTCAGTATGTTGCCAGACAGAGGTGACCATTGTCTGTGTCCAAGGACTTCCTAAGGAAAGACTCTCTGTGTCCTTAGGACTTCTGTGTTCTAAGGGTTTGAGATAAGGTAAGATGATTTTCTAGATTAGTCCTGACTATTTGACACCCTACATAGTCAAATTAATTTGACTTTCAGATGAGCAACATTTTTCCTGGTGAGTATATCCTGCTCACCTTGGGATATACTAGTGCAGCCAGATTTAACTGGTTACCTTTTATTTCTGTCTGCTAGATCCAGCCAACACCAAAGGCAAGACTTGGGTTTTGGAGCCTGCCCTACTCTCTCCCTTCCTTGACTTCTTGAGTTCCTTTGGTAGGCCTGGATGTGTTTATGCTGTGCATGTGGCCTGGCCACGTGGGGAGCCTGGGACTCTATGAGAAACTTGCAGGGACACAGCCTTGTGCTGTCACATACTGCAGCCCTGACTGTGCTGGTCATAAGCCTAAGAGGCCTGAGTACCTCTCTAGGCCCAGAATCCTACAACCTTCCCCTTGTCACCTCTGTGCTGTAGTTTGCGACTCTGGCAGAGGCTGGTCTGCTGCCGCAGTTCAGTGCAGGCTCTCTGGGTTTGCAGCAGTGACTTTTGTAACTCTCTGCTCCTCCAGATCCTCCCTCTGCTGGCTGGAGTTTCCCCCTGGACCACCAAGCTCCTGCTTCCTATGCAGCAGTTCACAGATGTCCGGTCCCTCTGGAGCCATGTCCCCCACTGTCATGCTTTGCTCCAGACTGCATGGTTTCCTGGGGTATGATTATCTATGGCAAAGTCTATGATGTCCCAGTATAACAGGGTGAACGGGTACCTGCTGGTGAGACCATGAAGAGTCCTTGGGGAGTGACAGGCAGGGAGCAAACCTCTAGAACTCAACTCCAGCTATCACATGATAGGGTCCTTACTCCCATGGGCTTGAGGCAATGGAAGTGAATTCTGGACTTTTGCCGAACAGCCAGACTGACTGTCACCTCTACACAGGCTTCCTTCCTGGGCTGTTCTCTACATAGTGTGACTCACAACTGGTACACACACACACACACACACACACACACTTTGGCAGCTTGCTTTCCACCCTCTACAATATCTGTTGAGGAGGGAGAAGCCACAAGCACAGCTCTGACTCTAAAAGGCCTGGAAGGCAAGATGAAGGCGGGTGGGGGGGGGGTGCCAGGTCAAAGATCTAAGCAGCTGTGACATCCTAAAAGGCAATGGTGCCGCCATGCCCAGGAAATTTCTGCCAGCAATTCTTTTAAACAGATTTCCCAAGATGGCACAGAGATTCCTTTCTCTGTTTTTGTGGCAAAGAGAGCTGCAGGAGTGAGCAATGCCAAGCTAGCTGGGCAGAGGGCGACACTGGGCTTGGGTCACGTCCCTCCTTGGGGCTGTGAGTCCTATGTCAGCCTTGGCTTGGGGGGGCTGGGTTGACGTTCGAGGCTGGTTACGTTCAGCTAGCACAATACTGACTTCGTCACGAAGCAGAACCAAGAGACAGGACTGCAGCGGCCGCACAGGATTGCCCCTGAGGCAATGCACCCGGCTCCTCTGGTGGTGTCCTTGCCCTCATCTCCTGCATTCAGCACCATTTTGATAAGTTCCCCCTTCCCCACGATGAGATCATCCAAGACCCCCACTACCCCACAAGACAATGTTTTATCTTTCTCCTACCTGAGCAAGGAAGTCTTCTTATGTCTGCCAGAAAACAAGGGGCGCACCTTAACTGCATCTTTGCCCAACAGCTCTTACTTTACTCACCTAGTTTTGGAAAGATTTTTGCTACTCAGCATCTCCTGATACACAGGAACTTACTGTCCTTAATACACTTCAAAGAAGCTGTACTCCTCCTCCGTGTCTAGATTATTTTCATTGGTTTGTTTTACTTGGACCACATACTGCATATTAGATACACTGAAATTGATTTTTTTTTAAGTTAACTACTTCTGGTTTAGACAAGAAAATGCCCATAGAGGGTTAAGAGAATCACTTAGAATTCAGTGATCTGTCTGATCATAAATGTTGCTTTTTTGGAATAAAGCACTTCTCGCTTCTTTGCAATTTTACTGAAATGATCCAGCATCTGAAATAATAACTCCTTCTCAGACAGCCCAAGTTCTTCCATTTCTTGTAGCTCTCTAATTTCTTACATGATTCCCTTGGTTTTACAAGCAATTTTAATAGAGCGATGTTCCAGATTCTTCTACGGAGTCAAATCCTTTCATAATCAGAGACTTGTTTTTCCATAGGAACTTAATTCCCTCTGAAGAATTGTAGCATATGTTGGACTGATCTGGTTTATATTTTCTGACATGTTTTCCCTCCCTTGAAGATTAATTTAGCTATCACTTGGCTCCTTCTCAATCCTTTTCATCTCATTTTCACTTAAAAAGTATTCTAATCTCATTCAGCTGGTGTCTTGCACAGACTCTGGATGTCTGGATGAGCTGGACCACCCTCTCTCAGTTTGGTTCTGAATAAAGTTCAGATTGACAGAAATTAATACAGAGCCCAGGGCTCAGCAGCAGCAGCAGCAGCAGCAACAACCACAACCACAACAACAACCACAACCCCAATCACAACAGACTTTTTGGCCTGGCAAACTGAATGTCTGCCTTTATGATGATAAAACATTTGTATGGCCAGTTTGATATAATTTGGTCCAAAATATTAATCATGTCAATCACTTATCATTAGGTACATAATACATTGGATTTGGTAAGAAACTCTTTAAAGAGCTTAATCTATCCAAAATGGTCTTATCTCTTTTCATTAGATGAGCTACTCTGGCTCATTTCTCAGGACTCAGCTTAAAAAACGACCTCTTTGAGGCTGGCTTCTCTGCTCTTCTGTATGACATAATTGGTCTAGTGTTGCTCTATTTTTCTCTTCTCTTATTCCTCCTTCCTCTCTTATGACCTCCTTTTCTCTATTCCTCTCTCCCTTCTCCTCCTTCCTTCTCTCCTTCCTTCTTCCATTACTGACAATATATTGATAATTTGCAACCTGTAGTTACTATAGATTTCTCCCTGCTTTGTCTTTGTTACAATTCTATGTTCTGCAGATCCCCAACATCATGATTAGAATGCTTCATGTAGCCCAGGGCCTGACATAAATAATAAGAGTTTGGTGTGTTAACAACAGCAATAAGGGACTGCCATGGTAGAAGACAGTTGTTGCCTCTCTCACTAGGAGTGTCAAGTCCTCCCATTGCTGACAGACACAGTACCAATCCAAGCCTCTCGAGCCCCTCCTCCCTTGGGCTCTGATTCTGGTGCCTGAGCCATGAAACAAGTACTTACTAGGGCTAGGCGCCTTGCACAGAGGAGGTCATCTAAAGCACAGGGACTTCTTCCAGTGTGATGCGCTACTGCGATCTCTCTGCCTCTTTTTAAGGGCATCTTCAGAGGACAGCCAGGTTCACACTGACTGCTCCACAATGCAACTGTCTCTAGTTGCCCGCAGCTGCTAAGGATCATCTCACCTCTGGCATTTGCCAGAATGAACAAGGTAGACTAAAAATCTATAGTTTTTATGGCTGCAGCAATTTGCAATTACATACATTATATCAGGGTCTGTGTCGCCTTCCCAGGTGAGAACCAGCCATTATTCTGATGCTTAGGGGAGGCTGGGCTGAGTGGTAGGGCCGTTAAAAAACATAATTCAGTGCTGATGAGCACTAGGTCTGAGGATCCTGAACATTTCCTGTCTATTTATAGAGAATCTGGGATCCCATCCAGCAGGCCTGCCAATTGCATCAACCAAATAATAAACTCATTGGAGAAAGCCGTTATGTGTTGATTTCATGAGCATGGGCTTCAGGCTTGTTGCTTGCAGCTTGCTAGCTTGGCCTGGGTTTATAAGGATGACTGATAGCCTTGGTCTGCCTAGTACCCCTGGGGGATTGGCTAGGACGTGCGTGGACATCGGATGTTAAAACCGGGACAGTCCCGAGGAGAGTTGTTGGCAGCTGACCCGAGCTTTGTTTATCAGCAGTAATATTATCGGCAACACCCAAAGTCACCACCAATATCATTATCATCAGGACAGTCATGATTTGCAATGCCCCCTCCAGCTCTGTGAACCTCAGGTTGAATGCTTTTATCCCATTGGGGTTGGGGAGACAGCTATGCTCATAATCATTGTTTAATAAACCATAGACTGTGGGAGTTCAAGACCAGCCTAGGCTACAGAAGTGAGCTCAAGGCCAGCCTGAGCTGCACAGCAAGACCCTGTCTCAAAAAGACAAAAAAAAAAAAAAAAAAGAGAGAGAGAGAGAGAGAGAGAGACTGTGTCTAGATATGTTCTCCAGTTTGTGCCTGAGTTCAAATAAAATCTTCGGCACATTTTTTAGGGGGAAAAAGACAATATCAGAAGTGTATGTGTGTGTATGTGTGTGTGTTTAGTGGAAGAATACCTTCCTCAAGTGAAATATTCCACAGATGCTTAACTTGGTAAAACCATTAGAACAAGGCACTCTGGTCTAATGGAGAATGTAGAATACCCCCACAAGCATCCTTTGAGGGCTTGCAGATCTGTGCCTTTCTGGCCTGCTTAAGTCTAACAGGGTTGGAAGGAAACATTCAGTCAGGATGGTAGCTGTGTTCCCACAAGCAGAGTGGGCAAACCTGTGCTATGAGAGGTGAATGGCTTAGGGCTGGCTGACTGCACGTAATCGTCACTACTCCCGAGGTCTGCCTCTCTAGCAGGACAACAGTCAGAGACAGATGTTAAAGAATGGATGTGGCCAAGTTCCAATAAAACTTTATTTATAGACACGAGTGAATTTTATCATCTTTTCACATGTTGTAAAATACCTCCCCACACACAACTATTTAAAGATGTAAAAACCATTCTCAGTTACTAAGCTTATAAAAATAGCTTCAATTTGGCCTACAAAGGCTATTTTGCTGACCTCTGCTATGAAGACAAGTCCATAGCCTGACTTCAACTCTTGTGTCTGAGAGTTCTGTCTCCACATTTGTGAGGAGTTATTTACACTCTCTGGGTCTCAGTTTCCTCAGCTGTGAAAGGGGTGCAAAAGTATAACCCATAAGGAACTATATTTTTTCCTCTTAAATTTGCTCTGAGCCTAAAGTTGCTTTATAAAGACAGCATATTTAAAAACAAAAGAAGACAATAAATCCTACTTAGAGAATAAAATGAGACCACGGAAGGTCTTTCACACCATAGACATTCTTTTTGTTTTGTTTTGTTTTTTGTCTTTTGTAGGACTGGGGTTTGAATTCATGACTTTGTACTTGCAATACAGGCAATTGTGCCATGGAGCTATGTCCCCGGCCCCACCATAGACATTCTTAGCTACTGTATAAGTCCTCATGGAGACCTATGGGTTGCTCCTTCCTAATCCTGCTCCAGGCTACCCATCAAATCATGTGATCACTGCCAAGCACAGCCCAAGCCCCATGTCACTTAGAACTTGGAGTTTGGACTAATATTGGCAGAAAGAACTGAATCAGAGTCAGCCTGGATTAAACTCCCAAGTGGAGCCACCCTTCCTTTCCCCCATACCCTACAGCTGTCCAGCTGTGATTTCCCCCAACCGGTTGAGCTCATGGACCCCTTCCCTAGGAGGAAGCAGGACTTGTTAGCTTTTCTTCTGCAATATCTTTCCAAAGACAGAAGCAATTTTTCACTTAAATACCTCTGTCAGTCCTCCCTCCAATCCCTGCCCTAGTTTCCCCATTTGAGCCATGTGATTTTTACCCTGTCATCCCTCCTCTAGTGACCCCCAGGCAGGTTTCTGAGAGGAGTGGTCACACACACATCGCGTGACATTTTTCTACTCTCTCCTTCATCTTTGGCTCTGCTGACCTTCACCTGTATCCTTTTTGTCCTTGACTTTGAAACACAGAACACCTGCTATTCCTGAGAGACACCCACAGCCTGGCCATCATTAGCGCATCTACACCTGCAAGGCCTGGGCTTCGTGCCACACGCTCACACCCCCTGCTTGGAGGCTTGCTCCGTTATTTTAGTCTTCTTTATATTACCATCCCCGGAAGAAGCCTACACACTCTTTTCCTTGAGAGACTGGCTCTGTATCTTCTGAAATTACAGCACACAGCTGTACCCGAACACGGACCCCGCAAGCTCATCCCTCAGAATGTCACTGTGGCACCTGGAAAATGCTTCGGCAAGCCTATGGGAGGAACTCTTTACATATCATTGCTCTTATTATCCAACACATAAAATGCATTGTGTACATTTGCATTATAAAATTAAGCCACATGCCTCATTGGAAGTGCAGAAAAGTCGAACAAAGAGGAAAATAACTATAACCTTTTTTTCTCTTCTTTTTTCTTTTTTTTTTTTTTTTTTTTTTTTTTTTTTTTTTTTTTTTTTTTTTTTTTTTTTTTTTTTTTTTTTTTTTTTTACATTTTGGAATAATTTTCCACTGAAGGATTTAGACATATTCCTGTGTTTATATTGTCTCTGTCTATCTGTCTGTCTGTCTGTCAGTCTCTCTTTTCTCTCAACCTTTGTCTCTCTCTCTACACACACACACACACACACACACATATACATACACGGCACTATATACTATGCTAGTACAACATTTAATGCATGGTAGCCTCAGAGCTTTTCTTTGTGATTTCTGTACCAGTGAGCATCATTCATTCCATGATTTCATAATATTCTAACCAGGTACATTGTACGTAAGCTTTTGCACTGTACTGGAAGGCACTTGTTTCCAATTTTTGCCATTATGAATAATCTCTCAGCACATCTTTGTGCACAGACGATTTTTATCGTATCTTAAATCACGTGTTTATGATTGTCAAAGGTGGAATGACTCTATGAACACCTCCAGAGGGCTTTGTCAGAGTCTGTATGGGAGTAGTACAGCTGTGGCTGACTTCCTGCTCTTCCTGACTGCCTAGAATCTTGGTCTCTGCATTGATTTCCCAGGGAGAGTAATCCTGAAGGAACTTTCCACTCAATCTGGCCTCCTTACACCAAGCTGGGCTCCTCCCTTCCCTGTAGCACATTCAGCCTCAGACCACACCAAATCAACCACAGGGACAACATTTTATTTCAAAACATACATACCAGCTCCACCATTTATCATTTGTCTGACCTTTCTGAGTTTGTCAACTTGTCTCTGATATATACCAAAGCCTAACTTCTTTGTTTAAGGAGAAATTCCAGATCTGGAGTCCCTAAGTTGATTCATTCATGATGGAGATACAAATTAATATGTAATATCTTATTGCCAAAATCCTCTAGGAGACGAAGCCAGAAGCTGGCTCATGGTCTCCCTCACCCACAAGAGTAGTCTGACATCTTTACAAACACCTTCCTTCTAAACACACAAAAGCAAAGTTGTCTCCTGGCTTCTTCTTGTACCCAAGCCAGTACCTGCTGCATACACATGCACCTTAGCACACACACACACACACACACACACACACTCATGCAAGCACACATACACACATGCACATACACACACACACACACACACACATGTACACACAAAATAAGTGCTGATTGACATCAGCCTAAAAATGGTTAATTTTGATTCTTCTTGTAAAATAGGCTCCAACATCGACCCAACCTGTAGCAATCTCTCTGGGAGGACAGGCGTGGGATGGATATAAGAAGTGACTAGAAGACCTCTTTCCTCATTTTGAGAGACAGCTACCTCCTGTGTCAAGTGACAGTAAGAAAATTCGCTACCTGCCTCCTTTTCATAATGAATAAAAACCCGATCCATCCAGAAAATCCATTTGGAACTGATCCTCATGCTTTTATATTTAGGAAGCATTCTCCTCCCAGCAATATCAAATTTGCTTTTAGTTCCAGAAGGGGCCCTCGAGCTCATCTGGAGTGCTTGTAGGAGATTTTAGCTGGGGGTCACAGACAGCTACTTCTAAACTCTTGACTGCTGGGTCTGCCTTGGTCTGGATAGATATGGCTTCCACTGCCTGAGCAGATGTTACAGAAGCTTTGGGGGCAGATCTGCTTGGCCACCGGGGGGAAGACTTCTGGTGCATAGAGACCACCTCCTGCTGTGTGTGTGCAGGGACAACTCACTGTTTCCTCATCTATTGATGGGAATAAATGATAGTGTTCCTGTAGCTTTTCTCCAAGAGAGAGAGGTAAGCAGAGGGACATTTTCATGCACCTTGCATGAGAGATTATTGATGCTGAAAGCTTCATTGTAAGCAGGGACCTTCATCAGTGGCCAGGTCCAGTAGTATAGATAGGTCACCCTGTCCCCTTCATAGCACTCAGGTCACCCACTGTATGGACAGGTGAGGAGAAGGTTGTACCTAAGGTATGTTCAGGACCTTGCAGAGGACCCTGGACCCACAACCTGGTGTCCTCTCTGTGACCTGGCACCTCCTGAATGCGAATAGATTTCATCAAAAACACCAGGGAGGTACCTGAATTGACTGTGAGGTGACAGATAGGACCCCCTGTCACCCTTGGCATAAGGGTGCAGCCACCGATGTGGATTTCTGGACTTGGACAGCATGATAACCTGGCCATCATTTCTGAGTTTAGTAACTACAACCAGCAGATTTCTCAGCAACCTACCTTGAGTATGTTTTTGATGACACACTTTTAAGTCTTAAAAATCTCCCTATGCTGCTTAGGTGACATAAAATCTCATGGAACAATGTGGTAAACATTAAGAAAGAATGTGCATGTAAGCTAGTGAGTCCAAGTCATTGAGCTGATGGTCTTGTATCAGTGCCAATTCCCTGGTCTTGCTGGGTGGGGTGGTTACATAAGGTGTGATCCCTGCAGGGAGCCAGCACCTTTCTGTACTATTTTTGATACTTCCCATGACTCTGAAATTATTTTTAAAATAATAAGTGCTATGCTTTGCTTTATTCTTCCCAAAAAATCTTATCCTAAGGAAATAAAGATGCACCCAGAAACTGCCATTGACAACGTCTACCCAAGGAGGAGGTCTGGGAGCAGCCCTGCACTCAGGGACCTTGTGAACTACTAGGTGTAAATCACACCGGTGCGAGGTGGCAGGTCGCGTGGTGCTGAAGCACTTCCAGCTTACCAGGAGCTGTGTCACGTCCATCACCTCATCCGTGTGGCAGAGGCGGCATGCTATCTAGTTCATTGTACCACGTTGGGTCTCTATCTGCAATTCATGCGCAGCACAGAACCCAGCACCACGTACGTGCTTGGCAAATAAGAGTCATTTTTGCGTCCAAGAAGAACCCACGTGAGTGTGCAAAGAAAATGCTGCTGTCAACTTCGTGTTCCAGCCCAGACCCAATTCGCAACGCTGGGAGCTGAGCCTGCGCGCCAGCCACGGGTAAGCTCCCTGCGCCCATCTGCCCCGCCTCTGCGTTCCCGCGACTAACTTCCTGTTCCAGCCCAGACCCAAATCGCACCACTGGGAGCTGAGCCCGTGCACCGGCTGGGTCAGGATCCTTGGCCTGCCTTCCCTTTCCCCGACCCCCCCTTTTATTTTTTGAACCCCTCCAGCCCAAGCTCCAGCACCAAACCCACCAAATAGCCCGTTTGGCAACCGATCTGGTCCACGAGCCTACCAGGACTACTCAATCCCAAAGCTCCACCTCCACCTACAGACCACATTTGCCAGGATACACAAAAGCTAGCAGCCAGAGCCCCAACACAAGAGTCAGGAACCTCTGTAGAAGAACCACCTTGGAGTCTCCAGACCAAACGCCCATAGACACAGCATAATACCACCAAAGTGCAGCGGTCGCTTCCAAACAAAAAGTTAACAACAAGGAGTAGGAGGCAATCTCAGGACCCATGCCCACCCAAACCAAATACAGAAGACACTATCATGGAAGAAAATGAGAATTATAAAGATGAAACCTCTCAGTTGGTAGCATCTGAGGCAGACACACAAGTGCAGAAACTTATAGAGCAACTGAGATCAGAGATAACATCTGAAGTAAAAAAAGAAATACATGAAGTGGAAAAATGGCTGGAGAAACGTATAGAGGACATCACAGCAGAAATAATATCTAAAGTTGACAAAGACATGCCTAAATCAGTAGCATCCCAAGTAGGGGAACAACTACACAAAAGTAGAAAGGAGAACAGAACAGAAATAATCTCTGTATTAGAGAGAGAAAGGATAACCATAATGACAGACTTCAATACTATTAAAGAAGACATCGATAAAAAATTAGAGGAGAATAGAAAAATG
>PVJA010003248.1:0-97516 GCA_004027025.1 Myocastor coypus
AAAAAAAAAAAAAAAAAAAAGTTACCCTCTCTAGGTGCCATTTTCCCTCAGCAGAGCTTGAGTAGCACTGCTTTGCACTTACCCCCATAGTCAGTGACATCTGGGAAGTTGCTGGTTGTCTTTCCACTGAAGGTCCTTTGCCCACAGACTGGTAGAGATCACCCAGAGAAGCTTCCTGGGGTTCCTTTGTGGCCTGTTTCCTCCTCCCTGGTTTATTGTCCTGTAAATTCCATTACCATGGCTGCTGAGAGCTGTGATCTCTGCTGTTGGCTCAGCAAGAAGTCTGTCTGCTTGGGCTGACCACTGCTTCCTGCTTTCTGTTTGGAGATTGTCTTCAGGTGTGAACCTGGGCAACTGCGGGACTCAGCTTCTCTCCACCCTTTGGTCTCCTACCGATTGTTCTTTATTGTCTAATAAAGGCTCTGTGAAATACTTCATCTCAAGTATATCATAGATGTTTTGGGGTGCAAGGCTAGTGCCTACAGCTAGAAGAGGAACTCCTTTAGATAATCCTTCTAAGATGTCCTTAGGGATGACAGCTCTCTGCCTAATAACCACGGTCAGTGTGGCTTGCCACCTCCCAGGAATTGTTCTATTAAAGTTTTATTTTATGTGAGAATGAAGTTACATTTCATAACAAAATAATAAGAGAATAAGAATATTAATATACTGCATATTGATGAACTTCAAAGTAGTTATTCAGAGTACAAGATACAGACATAAAGAGTGTCTTTTTTAAAGGAAACAAATACAACAAAAACTTTCTTGGCAATGAAGTAAGAGAAACTAGTAGTATAAATGAATTGAATTAGCATATATATTAAATTACTTTTGAAATAGTGGATAAAGTAATTTAGGAAATGACTTGAACTTTTCTGTATTTCCTACTTATCTGTCTTCTAGTCTACTCTTTATTTGTGCATATTATTATTATCATCATCAATATTATTTTTATCTTATATAAGAGACACGACATTATATCACAACAGCCAGGAGAAACATGAAATTGACACCTAAGATTTGGGAGCACGTTTGTTTATGTAGAAGTGCAATAATCGAGTTCACTCCCTGAATATCAGGCCCTGATCTCTGGAGGTCCAGGGCTCGGATGAGTTAAGCAAGCAGGAAGTGCAGAGGCAGGAGGGGGATTGGATTATATGATGTGCACCACAGTGACCAGTTACAAATATAGTGAACAGCCATCTCTGAGAGACAGAAGCACCTGGAACTGGAACAGAATCCATTACCTGGCCAACTACGAAACTTAGGTATACTGGCCAGCTGGAGGGGCATTTCCTGTCACGTTATCCCTCTTTTTCAGTTTTTTTTGGGCAAATCTTTGCTGGGCATATTACATGTGGTTTACTGAGACCAGACTCAACCAGAAGCAGTGACATTAGGGTTGTCAGTGATCCCAGGTTGGACCCTATCCAAGCTCTCCAAGATTGTTCTAATTAGAGCATTTTTCCTACATTGCTTTTAGGAAGAGACAGTTTAGGCTTCTGCGCTCTATGACATTACTCTGGAAAGGTAGTGAGGAAGCTAATCTGACTGAGGAGTGTCCACATGTGCCCTGGGCACGCATCGAATCTTGGTCAAGTGTTTGACTGGTTGTTCTATTCTCTTGGGGCAACATCCATAGAGTTTAAGGCAAACAAAACAAAAACAGAAAAAACACCATAGCTAGCAGGAGGTAGGGAGGCAAGGACTTGGGGCACGCAGCCCGAAGACACAAAAATAAGGGGGTAGATGTGGAGGAAGCCTGCAGTGAGCGGTGTGCTCAGGCTTCAGCTATGTGTCAGCTGGTCAGTGTCCAGAGTGACCAGATTGGGGCTTTGAGTGTGTTGTCTCTTCAGAGTTAGGCTTGGAGGAGTGTTCCAAATCCTCCAGCACATCTAATGCTGGAGTTCTGAGCCTTGGAAAGGCAGTTAATGTGTACCTGGGTTATATGTATGTTCAGAATGTCTACAGATATAGCTGGTCTTTTAATTAGCTCTGTGCTTTTCTTAAACTTTTCTAGAGCTTTGTGGCCTGCATGCTGTATGTATCTATCATGTAATCTCATTTCTAAGTTACCTTTGCTATAAAAACAGGCCTGTTGTCACTGCCAGTAGTCAAAGGTAGGCCATATCTAGGGGTGACTTTTTACTACAGGACCCTACAAGTTTTCATTGTCTTCTCAGTAAGAGTAGGGAATGGGATGTTGGAGCTGGTGACACAGCTGCTGAAGCCTGAGCTGGCTGCAGGGGTGCGGGGCCAGCACAGCAGCTGGAGCTGGCGGGACATACATTGGGGGCAGTCTGGTGGCTGGGGATGTTTCAGTCGGTCAGATCTTTAGACGGGGTGACCTTTCTGGACTGGCTAGTTGCAGGCAACAGTGGCAGGTTCCTAAATAACCGCAGGAGGCAGCTTTCTTGTAGATCATACCTGCGGGGGAGTTTGGGCCAAGAGTGTTTTGTTCAAGATGGCCACAGCATACGTAGCCCATCAGTTTCATTTCTAATGGAGCTGCTTCCATCATAAACAGGATGTAGTCAGCATCTGTCAGGATTCCATCATTTTAAAAGAGTTTATCCAAGCACAGCATGCAGCACCTAGATAGTTAGGTCCGGGTCTAATGTGATCTTCTTCGTCTCTTTGATCAGCAGGATGACTGTTAGATTTGATAGAAGCTGGCAGCTCTAAGAAATTTAGGTTTTTTTTTTTGTTTTTTTTTTTTCTAACCAGTTTCTACCAAATGCTATAGCAGAGCTTTAGTATCTGTCCAGCAGGCAGTCTGAGGGTCATTTATCAGAAGATGTTTTTGAAAGAGGAGACAAGTTTTTCAATTTCTGGGAGGTTGAGTCCAGGTCAGTTGACCTTTCAGTCCAGCACTGGGGTCTTTGTGAAGAGGGTCTGGCTGACAGGAGCCAAACGTAAAGGAAGGCATTCTTTAGGTCCAGGCAGGTGTACTGGCAGGATGTGGGGGGCAGAAGACAGAGGCAACATGCACAGGGGGCAGTCTTGGTGGCATTGGCAGCCCTGTGATCTTCAGCTGGCTCTATGCAGAAGAAGGGTGTATTTTGGCAGCTTGACAGTCTATAAATATTTTGTGGCTTTAAAACTTCTGGGTGAGTGGCTGAGTTTCCAGCACAGTCTCTTATGGCAAGGGATGCTGTTTGATGCAGGAAGGCGTTGTCCCAGGAAGGGTTTCACAGTCAGAGGAAGACGATCGTTGGTTTAATGTCAGAGTCCAGGAGACAGTGACACAGTGTGGGGCTGGAAGGGACAGGGAAGCAGATTATCTCAGAGTGGCTGAATCTGTTGTCAGGGCCTCCCTGAAAATAGTAAGAGAGAGCTCACACCCTGTGACAATTGGAGAATGTTCCAACAAGCACGTGTGGGTTGGTAATAGCAGAACATAAAGTGATGGCTGCGCTGCTGACAGCATGGGGATCTTGCCCAAAGGGCTTCACAGTCTATCAGGGTCTTGAACTGCTGTGTGGCTGGATGCCTGCTTGTGTTTCCTATGACATTTGATAGAAACTGGGCTTGCAGCAGGGCAGGATGCTTGGTGGCCACACCTGGAAGCAAGTCTTTAGCCTATGTCTCTGGGAGGAGAGTTTTCATAACCTCAGCATTGCTGTTATTTATCTCAGGCTAATGTAAGCATAATCTTTTCATCAAGGAGCAGTGAAAGTTGAAAGTGCAGGGTAAAAGACAGGGACACTGACTGACCTGGTGTGAAGGAAATACTCTCCCAGTTTGTAAGATCGTGCCAGTCAGAAGGGCTGAGAAGCAACAGTTTCAGTTGTCCTGGCGATGGTAACTTTTTGACAGAGGGTACTTTTAAAGGCAGAGATTTCCATTCCATTGTTTACCAAAAAAGGCAGAGGTTTGTCTCCAACTTTTACAATGACCTTTGGTCCTCAGAGGCCCGATTTGATAGAGCTCTGTCTCTTCTACCTACTCAGGCTTGACAGGGTGCAACTCATTTGACAGAGCTGACAGGCCAATTTTTCTCAAGTCAAAGTGTTGAACTCAGAAGGAATTGGTGACTCTCATCCTTGATGGGCAATAGATAACACCCTGTAACCAGGATCGGCACATCTTGGGGCTGGGCTGTGTGCCTGAATGGAGGCCGTGCTAGCTGGAGCCGGTTCAGTTGTCTGGAAGTAGATGAGTTGGGAGCGGAGAGTGAAGCGTAAGTGTTGGTGGCAGCGGTGGTGGCTGATGCGGGTGCAGAGTTCTCAGGAATGATGAGTTCTCTCTCTCTGTCTCTCTTTCTCCTTTTTATGTAGGAAATGATTTGGTTTTAATTTTAACTCTGTAAAACCCCTTTTCCTATATTCAAGGACTTTGGATTTTAACTAATTACTTACCATCTCTGACTTCCTGTGTGTGTGCTGTGTACCCTTGAACAATGGCACAGCAGACAAAAGGTGGGGTTCCTTCAGGGAGCAACCATGCAGATTCCTACCTGGCCGTGCCCTTCGCAGGGACATAAAGTCTGACTTAGCTTGAGAGCATTCCAGGCCTCTGTTGTACCATGTCTTGATTGTAATGGAACCACAGGTGAGGACCCAATCAGTTACCTTGACTAATGCTTCCCGGCCTTGGTGCACAGACAGAGAAGCCTGTTGCTTGTCCCATGTGTGCCACTCATTCACGCCTTCACTCAGCAGCCGGCAGAGGTTAAACACTCCAAGCCCCTTCTCTTGAGGATGGTCCTGACTGACAGTTGATCAGTTTCCTTTATGCTTAAGCTGAGTATGACTGACAGATCAACTGGGGTTCCTCTGGGGGGTCTTACCCAAATCAGGTAGGCTGGAAGGCAGACAGACAGACTGCATCCTCCTCCCGTGGGGGTCCAATGTGAGCTGCCTAACCTAGGAGCCAGGAATCCTCCAGACTTCCAAGGGGACTCCAGAAATCTCCAGGGTGCCGCTTCCTGTTCAGACCTGAAGGTCTGTGCTCCATCCTGGAGGGATGTGACTGGTAACAAAGAGGTCAGCATGGTCAATCTTCCCAGAGGATGCACCAAATGCAGTGGCCAAGCGAAGCACTGCAAGGAAGATTCAGAGACAGATTTAGTTACTTTGATGGGTGCTGATTCAGATCAGTTCCAGAATATCTATCAGGCCTCAGTCTCTGGATGTCTAGGACTTAGATGGGATAAGCCAGCAGGAAGTATCGAAGCAGAAATGTTTCTCAGTTGGGGATTGGTTTATGCAATGTGGATCATAGTGGTGAGCTGTATGTCACATGGCTAGCCATTTCTATGAGGCAGAGGCAACTTGAACAGGAACTATTACCTGAGCATTTAAGAAACTAAAATATACTGGCTGTACGGGGAGGGACTTGGGTTACAAAATTTATGTGTATCTGTCTGATGTAGACTTAAGTTGCATAAACTTACCTACACATGCCTCAAATTATTTTTATTTAAGGTATCTACACTATATTCCGCTCACGAACTCATCCCTTGATAGATATATAGACTGTCAAGATCATGCTCTTGACACTTGCATTGCTACACACATGAGTATATCCCTGTAATGAGGTGGTTTGAATTCTTTTTGGAAGATACCCTACAGGAGGATAGCTGAGTCGAATGGAATGTCTGCTTTTAGTGTGTTGAGGAATCTCCACACTGACTTCTGCAGTGGCTGCACTAGCTCACATTCCCGCCAACAACATAGAAGAGTCTCTTTGTGCCCGTATCCTCATTAGTGTTTCTTATTGGTAGGTTTTTGGATGACAGCCACTCCTGCTTGGTTAAGATGGTACCTCAGGGCAGTCTTACTTTGCATTTCTCTGATGTCCACAGAGTGAAGAGACAATTGACAGAATGAGAGGGAAAAAAAATTATCAGCAATTCCTCAGAGGACTAGCATCACGAATATATTAAAGCAGTAAAAGAAATACTAGGCTCCCCAAAACAAAAGACCCAGTCAAAAACTAGCAGCTAAAGCAAATACATAAATACGGTGAAAAATACTAGACATCACTTTGGGGGTTTTTTGTTTTGTTTTGTTGGTACTGGGGATTGAACTCAGCACCCTGTGCTTGCCAGGGAAGTGCTTATTCTACTGAGCTATCTCCCCAGCTACACATCACTTTGAATGCTGTACTTTTCTTAAAACACGTAAGTTGAATACTACAGTTGCCCCACTTGTGAAGTAGAGAAAATGGCACACAGAGACATTAAATGAAGGCCTCCCTTGGGAGATTTACTAAGCCAATGAAAACTCAGCAGTCTCAGCTGTTATTCTGCACGACTGGCCTTTGCCATCCTCTGGTGGGATGAGAGCTATGACCTAATAAGGGAACAGATTAGAGAGGGGGGTGCACCAGAAGTCCCAGGAAAGGGTGAGTGTTGTGAGTTACTTCTGAGCAAGCGTGAGTGGAGGGGTGGGCTTCGCTATGGCCGCAGGCCATGCTCACTGCCTCATCCCACTCCACAGTCCGCCACTCAGCATCAGTGGTCCTTAACCTCGGGAAAGGTGCCTGGAATGCTAGTGGGTTTGTCCTTATCTTCTTCTTACTCATTGTTGTTGTCTTTTTCTTAGTTTGGAAGTCAGCTGCTAACATGTGCCACGAGACGTGGCTTGTTTAAAATGCAAACCTTTGGGTGGAACAACATGTAGTAGATTGGCTGTTTGATCTATCCGTGACAAGTGCTAAAACACATGTGCATTGATTTTCCTCGAGCAGTGCATTTTGAGGGGTAACTTAATAGTAGTATAGAGCATAGCTTTTACGGGTGGGAAGGAGGGTGGCAGGCCAAACGAACAGAGGGAGCTGCTAATGGTGTTTTCCTAATGCGATTGCTTAGGTCAATGGAAAGCTGTCACAGCTTAATGCGCCTGCTTTGGAGGTTCTTATCATGTGCAGCACTGCACCATTCCACAAGATTAAAACAGCAGACACTTGTTAGAGCAGCAGCTATTAAAGATGTTATGATCAAGCAGTTATGATCATGTGAAGAACAAAGTTTGATTCTTTTTTTTTTCCATCTTTAATTCTACGTGAAATGCAAAAGCTATGAAGAAAAAGCATTTAATGTTCAAGAGCAGGTACGAAATGGGCCACTAATTTCCCGCAGAGGCCTTTTGCTTCCTTTTCCTTTCCAGCCATGGAAATCAGACTTTTTTTCTAGAGGAAGTTATGGGCGCTTTGCCCTACCATGCTTCTGGAACCAGGAGAGAGTTGAGTGTCCTAAGTGCCTGTGACCTACTGCACTGTCTGCCTATCTTGGCTAAGAATATAGACCCATCACTGGAACCAAAGCTTCTGCGGTTTGCCACAGGGAAATTTCTGTTGTGTGTGCTAAATACACAGTTATTATCTCTTTGTTTTGTGATGTATAGGATACTCAGCTCAGAAAATCACTCTACAAAGAGAAAACTAAGATGTGGTAACTGGATGACATGTAAGTTGTTAGAAATATTTTCTGAGAGATCTTTAGAAACCAGATAACTTGTTCCCAAACAAGTGTTTGCTCTGTACAGGAAGGCTGCAGAGCATAAACAGTTTTAGATAGGGGGTCGTTCATGAGGATGCTAGAGAGCCAAACAGAATGGAGGGAACACACTGTGTACCCCTAACGCTTCTGGGTATGGCTAAGAGGTGGGAAAGGGGAAGAGTTGAGAACGCAGGGATGGTGGCAGCGAGGCAGGGGGAACTGGAGCGCAGGAGGCTTGCTGCAGAGATCGGGTTGCACCAGCAGTCGTGGCTTTCGTGGTCATGAAGAGAAGAGAGTAACCAAGAAGAACTGTTCTCATGGACATGGCATTTGGGGGTGCTATCAACGGAGATAGGATGGGAGGGAAGTGCTGCAATGTACAAAAAGGATGAGCACGTGACACATTTGGAGACGTCCAGGGAATACTGAATATTTCTAAAGATTAAATTTCTAAGAAATATTAAGGGAGAATTTCGGAGCTAGAAATTGATTCAATTCAAACGGTAATTGTTCTGATGGCATCACCCACCCTGCATGAAAACAGGGGTGTGCCGCGGGGCTCATAGCGCTCACTACGTGGCCCATGAAAGTGGAGTTTGGAGCTCTAAGCACAGCCTGAGACTCACGGCTGAGAGCCACCAGCACGCGGCATCTGCTGTGAACAGAGGGGTGGATGCCTTCGGGCAGGAAGAAGCTCTCTGTATGTCTCTTTCTCCTCTATAAAATTCATGCTCAAGGTATACCTCAGAGCTTTTTAAAATTCTGTTATTTAGAACAGTTTATCTCTCTGGATGGGGCACTCGATAATTACGGGAAGAAACAGATAAGGAGCGTCCCTCTTGAGCTGCACCATACCGGGAGCCGGCTATAGCGCCTGCTTCTGCGGTGAGCGAGAGACCTAGTTACTCAGCCCGCGTCCCTGAGGTCCTTTGCAGTCAGGCTTTAAAGCTGAAGCAATCGAAGTCTGCCTCAAAAAACACTCCTAATGCAGAGCTGCCCGTTGCCTCTCCAAAAAGCTCAACCAAACTACCGAGTTGTTTACCAGATGGCATAAGACAAAAAGGGAAAAGACTCAAATGGCTACAATTAGAGATTCAAAAGCATGCATCACTGCTGCTTTTATAGAATACAGAACTTAACAGTATACAGCAAAAAACTGCAAGTCCGCGAAACAGATAAATTAGTTTAAATGAGAAAATTTCTGGGAACATGTATACTGCTAGCTTCAAATAAAGAAGAACCTGAAAATCCAACTACATCTATGAAAAGAAACTATATAGATCTAGGATGAAAATAAATGAGCAAAGAAAACCCGGGGCTCAAATGGCCTCCATGAGGAATTGTACAAAACATTTAAGGAAAAATTATTCACCAGACTTTTCCCCAAAAGAGTGGTAAAGGAATATTTTTCAACTCATTCTATGATATCATTATTATTTCGATACTAAGTCCTGGACAAAAACATCATGTTAGAAAAACTATAAAATAAAAATCTCCTGAATATCAAAACAACTTTGATTAATAAGAAGTATTAATGTATATACTTTACTAGGATTTATCACAAGAGTTCAGGGTTTGTCTAACATGTGAATATCAATTCATGCAGTTCATATATATATATATATATACACATATATATACGTATATATATATACATATATATATATATATATATATATATATATATATATATAATTTAGTACAGAGTCTACAGAGTCTCACTGCACCAATCAGACTTGTGGTGATCCTCGTGTTTTCAGCCTCCCAAGCACTGGGATTAAAGGCATGCACTACCATGCCCAGTCTCAAATATTATATACTTTTTTTAAAAAAATATTTTTTGGTACAGAGTCTCTACACAGCTCAGACTCATAGTGCGCCCCCCATATTAATAGATAATGAACAAGGGTATGTGGTCATTTCATTAATGCCAAAAATTGATAAAATCCAACAGCTCTTTATGATAAAAGATTCTCGATAGTAAAGATAGAAGGGAACTTTCTCAAATTAATAAAGAACATAGATGAAAACTCCGCAGCTACCTCACGCTTAATGGTGAAAAGCTCAAGGCATAAAACATGACAGTGACACACTGAAATTTTCAACTGCTTGACAGGACTGAGTATTTCAGAGTTGTTATGCTCTGGGTTACTTCTCACTGAGAATGAGTTATGTGTTCGTTTTATGAAAATATCGAATAGCCAAGGTCCTGAGACCAGAGGAGAGTTCAGCCCCATGTGCTCTCTGGTGCTGCGTTCGGTGTGTGGCACAAGTCGTAAAGGATGTGAGTGCTTAGTTGCGTCTGCCCAGAGGCGCGTCACACGCCCCTCCTGCTTTAGCGTGAGAGTGGACTTCTCTGCCGCCCGGCCCCGCTCTGTTACACCAACGGATTTCCCAGAGTCTCGAGCTCCTGCGTGGCTTCCTTCGTGGTTCTGGCTTCCGAGGTCATGCAGAGGAGACCTCGTCTATGTCGTAGGCTCACTGAGACTGCGACTCCCAACTCCAAGCTTCATGTCCAGGTGCTGTAACTACTTGGCTGCACCTAGGGTCTGGTCAGTGCATGCTGAGTTCTGGCACTGGGGAATTCCTTATTGTAGCCCTGTAGAGTAAGGTAAAGGCAGGATATAGTTCAGCAGCCTAAGCACCTGTCTAGAAAGTGCAAGGTCCTGAGATCGAGCCCAGGTACCGCATGCAGCACTGGCCCCATGCAGAGCCGACCATCACAACTGGGCTTGGTGGCATACATCTACAACTCCAGTGTTGGGGAGGCTGAAATAGGAGGAGCACTGTGAGTCTGAGTTTTGTAGTGAGTCACTGTACAAATACATAAATCAATAAATGAAAAGCTTTTAAAAATAGAGTCAGGTAAATACTTCATTACCTCTGTCCTACTTTGCTAAGTGTTGGCAGGAAGGAGACTACATCTACACATTCATGTGCATATTTGTAGGCATATACCCCATTCGGGGCTCTCAAGGCTTGTGTTCTTTAGTTTGCTGTTCTTCACTGAACAGGAGTGGCTCCTCTCCTGATCCTATTGTTCCAACTCATAAAAGAGTTATGGGAGGCTTAGAAGAGTGAGATGAGGACAACGGTTCTCCTCTTCAAGCCGTGTGCATAATGGTCTACTCACAAAGTGTACAGTTGTCATAGTTTCCACTGAAGAGACAAGAAAATGAAGGCGTAGAAATACCAGGCCTGGCTTTACAGTTTAAATTTGTTCCATTTTTGTCTTTCTGTATCACCTTAAAAGCAAAAGGCACCCACTCACTAGCTGGACACATGCTCAGCTCTGACCGAGCGCTCCGGGCAGTGCTGTGGCACTGTTGTCACGCACGTGCTTCCCACCCTGGAGCCCGTCGGTGCCGTGGCTCGTGATAGATCTACCACATGTGGCTCCCTTTGAGATTTTAAATGGTGATTGCTTTACCCTTCGCCTGAGTCTTAGTCCAGCCGCGATTGAGCTCTCCTGGGGTGCTGGCAGCGGGTGAGAGTCTGGGTGGGGAGGAGCAGTCCTCATGCTGTGCCTCTCCTCCTGGAAGACTGGGACGATCTGAGAGGCGTCACTGCTAGAGCCCGGGGCTCCTCCTTACTTGCACTCTGGACCTCTGAGTCCCTTCTGTAGCCATCCTCGCCCCCTTGCCATGGCTAGCCCAGCCTCCTCCCCAACGAGCCCCTCACAAGACCAGCTGTGTTGTCCCTAAGTCCTAGAGATGGGTACCTGCACAGCTACCGACACAGCACACATGTGCACAGGTTCCCCTCCCCCCAGGAAGGCGGAATCCACAGAAAGGGTGAGCAGTAGGGCAGTGATGGAGCCAGGACACGGCCCCTGGTGCCACCACATTCTGAAACAGGACTCTGAGGAATCCAAAGACTGTAACCAGGACCCTGCGTTTGGAAGCCATTAAGGAGGAGTACATCTCAGGGCAGGAGATGCCAAGTCTGTTATTTTGACTAACAATTTGATGTCTTGGATGTGAATTTGTAAATGTGTAGACTTGGCAACTGAGCCTCAATTTGAACTCCTGCCCTGGGCCTTGCAGGTCTTAAGAAGACACAGCATTCCTTTCTCCTAGAAGAAGCGCACTGTGCAAGAGAGCACTAGAATGGGATTTGGTAAGCACTGGGCTGAAATACACGCCATGTATTATAGGAGCATAAAGGGAGGACTCTGCAGATACCGAGTAAGGAAGGAGTTTGGAACCAGCACCAGGATGCAAAAGGAAGTTTCAAGTGGACTCATGCATTCTGTTTCTATTCTCCTTTTAGGACAGGGTCTACAGGGTCGACAGGGTCTCACTATGTAGATTGGACTTGTAGTGATTTTCCTGTTTTCAGCCTCCCAGGCGCTAGGATGACAGGCACACACCACCACACGCTCAGCCCCCGTCTCAGCACCCCCTGGGGGTAGGGCTGGCACAGCAAGCTGGGAATCGAACCCCAGCCACTGCATTCTCTAAGGCAGGCACTTCAGTCTGCTGAGCTATTTCACTGTCCCCTATATTCTGTTGTTAAGAAAAAATGGCACTGCCCAGAGATAGGGGGTAAAGCTTGGGCAGGACCTGGTTCATCCAGGAGCGGGGCGGTGCGGTCCAGTAACCGTCTTCACCCCATGCATAGGGCACAGCTGGCAAGCAGGAAGCAGCAGCAGAGGCAGCCAGGCCCCGTGCTGCCTGGAGGCTGCAGAAGCGGCACAAGGCAGAATTGGAGGGTACAGATAGGTGTCTCTAGGCTTGCACACTGAACCATGTTTTGGTCAATAATGAACAGCATACATGAGGGGGTACTACATGATATCAGACATGGGTGAAAAACGTGCATAACCTAGTGATATCATGTCCAAAATGCTGGTATGCAACACATTACAGATTTGTCACAATGCTGGTATAAATAACTCACTGCGTGGTGTAAAAACTGGGCATACAGGACGATGTGCTATACCCGGCGCTTCATAACAAGCCAGGGTGCTACTGCTTCATGATGCCTATAACGCGTGGTGCTTGTATCTATTATTTTAGTATACGCTGCAACCTGCATTAAGATAGCTTTGCTGTAAAATAGTGCTGTGCTGTGTGGCTCAGTCTTGTGCATCTGGGTTTGTCGTGCATTTTGATTTTGTCAAGAGGATGCAGCGGCTGATTGACTTGTGCCAACTAGATTGATGTGGCTGCATCTTGGTGTCTGCGTGGGGACAAAGGAGCATAATGACCCAGTTCTCGGAACACAGGAAGTTCAGTTTTAACTATCTTAGTTTGAACTCAGCAGGCGACAAGGCAGACCCGACTCCCGAAAAGCAGCAGCGTGACTGGAGAAACAGAACGGAGGAGAGCAGGGAATAGAACCCTGGTGGCATGTGCGTGTGCTGCTGCTGTGTCCACTGTGACTACTGGACACAAAGTAATCACGTCTCAGGCTACGTCTAGGTTATAAAAACAGAGCATTCAAACCCTCAGGTAATCTGGATTGATTGGCTCTCCTTGGATGGTAGTAATCCTGCTCCTTTCACAAAGCACATCAAACAGGCATATCAACATCTTCCTTCTGGCTTTAAGGACAAGGGACAGAGTCAGCACCCCTCGGGGTTTCAGCTCCAGGATACCTTGGAGCCTGTAGCAAGTGAGCCACGCCCTTGTGTTCTTGGCAGTACAATAGCTGCACATACAAGATAGGGAGGTGGGGGTGAAATGTGTGCGATTTCTTTGGGTGGCACCTGACCTTAAGAAGGGACACTGCATCCCTCTGCTTTAGGGCCACTGTGCCCTGTTGCTGGGGTGGCACTTCCAAGTGTTTGAACCCCAAATCCACCTTGTAGGAGACGTGTGACTTTGTGGGGCTTCTGCCTTGAGCTCCAAGGAAAAGGCAGGATGCAAGATCAGGTCAGTCATGGAAGTGCCCTGTGTCACCTAATCAGCACCGCGTTCTCACCTGACATCAGAGGTCAGGAAAATTCGAGGTGGGCAGGCACCTGCCCAGCTCAGTTGCCCGGACAGGAGCTTCTTCTCTGCTTTGATCTTGTATCTGGACTTCTTTAATCTTTGCTCAAAAGTAGCAAGGGAACTTGACGGTAACCAGGTGTTTTTCTGTTGTTCCGTCACCCAGCCCACGTATGAAAATAGCTTCAGCATGACCAGCTTGATTTTGGTTCTATGCTGTTGCTTTCTATGGCTCTTTTCTGCCTGTGAAGCCAAACTCGTAGCCCATCAGAAAGCCCATGTTGTGTTTTAGAGGATCCGGTGTTGCCCCATACTAGAATAAAAATCAAAGCCAGTTAAGCTCTTAGAGCCAGGTTACTGAGATTGCCTGCAAAGGGAAGCAGGCCCTGAGCCAGAGGTGGGCCCCCTGCACCTCCCCGCCATCCCTCCAGCTGGGGAAAGAAGGGACCGAGGGCCCCGGGCCACAGGTGCCAGTCCCCTGGGCAGCGGGGCCTATCATCCTGATCTGAATTCACAGGCCTGCTTCATGTAAATGGCACTTTATCTGGCTGGAAATGTGAATCCTGTCAGCAGCCCTGGCTCCGTCACGCTTATCAGAAATACATTATCAGGTGGGGATTAGACAGAGCGCCTGCCCAGGACCAGTGGATAATGAATATGAAAATCCCACGGACTGGAGACAGACACAACTGACAGGCAGGGCCGCGGAGCCAGCCTTGCCCTCCTCAGCTGACGGTGACACGCGGGCTCTAGGCGCCTTCCACCTCACTCACCAGGGCCCGCGGCTCCTGGGGTCCAGTTGGGGGGTGGTGGTGCAGGGCTCCCGCTCTGCCCCTTCCGGCCTCCTCCCAGGCCTGCTGTCCTTTCTCGCCTCCTTGACCTGCACCGCGGAAGAAGATCCGTGCGCCTGCCCACGCGCCAACAGCAGCCGCTGGCGGAGCGTCCCCCGGCAGCCCAGCCCAGCCCAGCCCAGCGCAGGGTCCTAAAAGCCTTAATTAACTCAGCCTTTAAGTCCGTCACTTTTCAACAAGTGAAGTCGACTTTGAAAGAGGTGGTGAAGGTTCTCAGTATAATGAAGTGTTTACAGTAGGTAGATCAAAGTTGATTTTAATTCTCTGCGTCCCGCACTCGCTCACCACTTCCTTTGGCTTCCTTTTGGCGGGGAGGACCACGAGGGTGGAAGAGGCAGTCTCCACACAGACAACAGCTCCGCAATAATTGTCGCTCCTTCCTCTTTCTTTCTGCGAGACAATAGCCTCATTTTTTGTATTGTAAAGGTCAAATAATCAACAGTCACAAAGCTCTATTTTAAAGAAAATGAAAAAAAAGTGAAAGAATTAAAGCGACTCTCCACTCCCTGGGCTGCACAACACTTGGCTGCAGGGGGTGCCGACTCCTGTAGAGACCCTTGGCCTCAGAACTACAGGGTCTACTTTTTGCTCATGGGTCACTGCCCTCTCATTCCTTTCACAAAAAACAGGTTGTGTATCGTGCTAAGCTCAGGCCTCGACCACGGAGCGCACCCCTCCCCTGCCCTCTTGGGGCTCAGCGTCAGCGGAAGGCAGGGTGCTGGGGGGCCTGGAGAGCAAGGCACAGCCCTCAGGCTTACAACCGCCCCGCCGTGCGGCGTCAGCCTTCCCGGGGCCACCGCGTGACCTCACACAAGAGCCTTGAGTTGAGAGCCGTTCCTCCCAGCTGGGACACGGCCCCGCAGTCAAAGGATGCTGTGGGAAGGGGCACTCCTCCCCCTGCCAGAGCCTCGCTCTCTCTCCCAGCCAGTGTGGGGGGCCTGGGCTTGAGGAGCGTGGCAGGCCCCACAGGAGGGGGTGCCCGTGACGCGGAGACGCCTTTGGGGATACAGCGGCTGCTCCCAAGCACAGCTGGCGGCATTCCTGGAGGTGCTCTCACAGCGCTGGTGAAGTTTAGACTGCCCGTCTTGTTGGTCCTGCTGTGTGTTTCCTCTGGTGAAGGATGCTGCCTGCACTCTGCCAGGACGACCACAATATGACAGGGGAGCTGTGCCAACTAGTGACCTCAGTGGTGCTCAGATGAACAGCCAACCGGAGCATGGTTCGTTCGTTTGTTCTTTCTTTCTTTCTTTCTTTCTTTCTTTCTTTCTTTCTTTCTTTCTTTCTTTCTTTCTTTCTTTCTCTCTTGCTTTCTTTCTTGCTTTTTTGGCTTTTTGAGATGGGGTCTCACTATGCAATTAGGCTGGCCCTGAACTCACTTTTGTAGCCCAGGCCTCAGCCTCCCAAGTGCTGGAATGAGAGGCGTACACTACACCGGGCTCTACATCTTGATCAAAAAGGCAAAAAGCCACTTGCTGGTGTGTACTGTAACCGCGGCCTTCTGCGGGAGCTCCTGCCAGCCCAGCTCCGTGGCACTCATGCTGCCTGTCAGAGAGACCACACGCAGCCTCTTCTCTGTCACCGAGGTCACCCCGCACTGCTAAGCAGTCCAGCAAGAGCACAGCTGACGTGCACACACTCACGGTTCTGTGGAGTGTTGGTTGATTTAGTTTCTGTCCCTCATAGTTATAAAGAAGCTCGAACCCTGTGCCCTTAGCGTCTGCCAAGTTCTACGTGTGTGTGCTTTGTTACTACAACACAATATCAGAGGCACCTGACTTCTAACGAGAAATCACAGCGCTGGCGATGGAGCTCAGGGTATGAGAGCCTTGCCGGCAAGCACAAGGGCCTGAGGTGGAGTTCCAGCACCCACACCCTCCCAAAACCAATGGAAAGAAACATCACTTACCTAGCTCCCCATTTTAGATTCAAAAGCGGGGAGCCTGCTCCAGCTTGGGGCTGTGGAGGGAGGTGGCCGTGGGAGTCCTGACAGGAGCTCAGGGAAGAGCAGAAGAAGAACAGGGCAGGGCTGGGACAGACTCGGCTTCGAGTGCGTTCCGCTAGGGGCCTCGCACTCCCCGCTCTACCTGTCACCCCCACAGGTTCCATGCCTCTTCACAGGAGCACGGCAACACCACCTTAGTCACGGCGCAGCTTGGGAGTTACTCACCTGTGCCTGCACTGCAAGACCTTCCGACATGGCTCACAGCTGGGCAGCAGCAAGGCCCTGGGGTGCAGCCACAGCTTGTGGTGTCCCCCAGAAGGCTCTGGGTCCCTTGCCCTGCTTGTGGTTCCTAGAGTACCTGCATGCCCCTTCAGAGGGTGCCACTGTAGGTCCTGGCAGTAGGAGGCCGTGCCTTTCACCGCAGAGGACAGAAAGCCACTCTTCCTCCTGAGTAGGTTGTTTTGTCTGTCCCCTCTTGGATCCTGAGGACTTTTTCTTTCCATCTTCCCTCCCAGTGGCTTCCGTCTGCTGATCTAAGTGGGACCTGTAGCCTGGGAGCCAGCCTGGGCTGTGAAGCCACTCTATGCTTCCCCATCTGTCTGCCCACAAACAGCCCCAGAATCCCTTTTCCTCAGTCCCGGCACAGGTTGGCTACGAAGTCGGTGTCCTCCCTCTCTGCTCACCCAGTACAGTGGACGCTCTGCTGAATTCCTCTTCTCCTCGTTTTCAGTTCACGACAAAATAAGAACACAACAATTAATACACTGTGTCACAAACTTGTGAATATTCAGCGTACAAGGCATAAAAGAAACAGACTCTGCCTTACAAAAATGAAACAAATATAAAATTAGCACAAAGCTTTTTTTTAAGGAACTAAGAAAAAACAGCAGTATAAGCCAAACAAATTTGTTCCAATATTAAATATTCTTGCATCAACAAAATAGATAATTGGGGAATTATTTGAATTTTCCGCTTTCCTTTTCCATCTTTCACTCCCACCCGCTACCTCTTTAGGTTTTCATATGAGGGAAGCCGTGTGGTGTGTAGGCTTGTGTGTCTGATCCAATTCACGTAACATTACGTTGGCAAGTTACATCCATTTGCCCACGGATGCCTCGCACTTGTCTTCTACGCTGTAAGTCGGTCAGTCAGTGTGGAGAGGCCTGGGAAATGAAAAGCAGAACCTCCCTCTGGCCCAGCCAGGCCCTTCCAGCAGGTGTCCACCCCAGCCTTGAAGCCATCGTATCACAGAGACTGTGGCACACCCGCGTTGTTAGCGGCACACGTTGTGACAGCCGCAGCTCAGAAGCAGCATCCGTGCTCGCCCTCAGATGCGTGGTACGGAGAACGCGGCCTGACACGCATCTGAAGCGTTTTCTTTTTGGGCAGCCCCCACTGTTCCTGCCTCCCCCACTGTTCCTGTGCCTTGGACGGCACAGTCTCACAGCCTGCTGCTCTGTGTCTGACCACTGTTTCTGTTCAGTTCTTCGTGCCCACACTTCCTGCTTTGACAGAGGTTACCGAGACAGCGGTGGAAAAGGCCAGGGTGGCCCGTGTTCTCCTGAGCCAGGTACAAGACACAATTGTACACGTGCACCTGTAAATGTTCTGTTGTGTGTTACCAGAGAAAGGCAGTGAATAGCCAGCACCACGCATGGACAGCCGGCCTTGGGTCTGTCAGGTTGGGGAAGCCTGTCTGGGTGAGATGAGGCAGACTGTGGTGGTGGCCCAGGCAGAGGCTATGTGGAGGGCAGTGTGCTGGCACCCTGGCCAGGGTGGCAGCTGCTCACATCTGTACGAGAGAGGCAGGATGGGAAGCTGGGGAAGCAGGCCAACCCAGGTTTTATAGACTCCGTCAATTCCTAAAAAGACAGAAACTTGATCTTAAAAGCAGGGAAAGTCTACACCGGGCGTAGAGTGGGCAGTGGCTTTTGCAGGAGCACGCACATGGCTGCAGAGTAGATCGTGGATGAACCTGGCCAGACGGGCTGGGCTGGCATGCAGCTCACTGCTTTACAAGCTGTTTAGCCTCAGACAAGTTACTCAGCCTCTCTGTGGTTTAATTCTTCTTCTCAAAAAAAGGAGCTGGCAGTACTTCTGTGATGGCCTGTAAGTTGTTAGGTGAAATTCAGAGGAAGGCCCCCATTCTCTAGAATCTTCTATGTGAGACGGACCGTGTGTGATACTGTGATGAAGACCGTCGTGATGCTAATGATACCGCTGATCAAGATCACAGTGGTGATGCGGACTTCTCAGTTCTGCATCCGTTGTCTGGAGGTGAGACCGGCTAGATGAGAGCTGCGAGGACAGGTGTGCAGGTCAAGGGGAGCTGCATCCCTCAGGAAGAGGGAGCTTGCCAGGACTTCAGGAGACAGATGGTGTCAGCCTAAACTAAGGAGGCAGTAAGAGTAAAGAAGAGAAGGGGATGCATTAGAAATGTATTGAGGACGCCGAATCGAGAGACCTGGTGGGGATCCGTCAAGCATGTCTCTGGACCTCTGCCCACAGCTTCCTATGGCCACAGTGGGCCTTTTTTCAGAGGTGGCTGGATCCTGCGTGTGGGCACTGGGACTGATTCCTGGTGCAGTACTAGGCTCAAGGGGCCTAGCACTGAGGTTGCAGTGCTACCTGACTTCAGGAGCCTGGATAAGGCGCAAAGAATGGAAAGGGTTGTGGCTGTGCCTCTTGCTTGGTTACCTTTTATCTGTCTTCTGTTCCCCTCGGTGATGCGCCTCTGCCATGCCAGTCTGCACTGGAGCCAACCGATTATGGACTGAAACTTCTATCAACGGGAGCTAAGGGGCTGGCCAGATAGTTCAGCAGACTAAAGCACCTGCTTAAGCAAAGTGCAGTGGGCGGGGGTACGATCCCCAGAGTGCTGTGCTGGCCCTGCTCCTGGGGTATGCTGAGAGGGCGACTGAGACTGGGCATGGTGGTACGTGCCTGTAATCCCTGAGCTTGGGAGGCTGAAAATAGGACAAGCACCATGTATCCAATCTACCTAGGGAGACCCTGCAGACCCTGTCCTAAGTGTAGAAAAGAACAAACCAAACAGCCAAAACCTGCAAACTAAGTGAACCTTTCCCCTTTTAACTTTGGGTAGTAGGCATTTTGTCTCAGTAATGAAAAAATGTAACTAAGATGGCTCTATCTTCTAACTCCAGTGGTAGGGCATCAGTTTCAAAGAATGGCAGATGAATCTTGGTTACAAGTTAGATACGCAATGTATTCAACTCAGCAGACACTGCCTGGGCCTCTACTATGTGCACTCTTGGTGACGCGATTTTAAAATTTATCTACCAGCTACATTCCAATGCCTCAAATTATAGTGATTTAAACTCATAGAGTAACAATCGCTCGCTAATGTGTCTTTGTCATTGTCCTTCTAAATTATTAATATTCCTGAGCAGCCCAAAATGTAAATGTTATTATCTTTACCTGCCAGGTGGGTAAGAAAAGGTAAAGGGGTCACACTGAGAAATGCCAGATGTCAGAATCAAAGCTATTCATTTTCTTTAGAAGTGACAGGAAATTGCTTGTTTTATTTGAGTTATCCAAAAGATACCTAGGAAGTTAATATCTTCCCTCATTTCTTTTCATTCCAGTTATTACCTTAGATTTGTACTATTGTGTGCAATTTTAAATTAATTATTATACTCTAATGCCTACTTTTGGCTGGCCCTTTAATTATGAAGTCATTTTCAGTTTTTAGATTGGTTACAGCTAAAGTAATGAACAGTATTTACTTTTATTAATGACAATTTTCATTACCTTTCTCTTTCACGGCAACCACACATAGTGAAGGTATTCAAAGCCAGAAAAATCCAAGGCAGGGAAAAGTCTGCTAACTCCTGGTGAAGGCGAAGGAGGCGTGGGCAGACAGAGCCTCCAGTGACGATAGGAACTGCTGTCGCGCTCCACTGCTACCGGAGGCGGGAATCCAAGCCTCTGTCCCGCTCCGTTGGACCAGCCAAGCTCCTCAGATAAAATGTATTTTCCAGTATCAACTGGTCAGTTCACTGCACCATTTATATGCTCATTTATGTATTTGGAAAGTTTAGATTTAGGTCCTTCTCCCTATGCCGAGATCTTTGGATTTAGTGAGGCTTTTTTAAAGTATTACAATAATTGGTGGAGCCTTTTTTAAAAGAAAGAATTGTAAAGAGAAGGTGAAATCGTGGAGGTCTGCTTGTGCCTACCTCTACACTTCTAGGGAGTTTCGCTGCGCTGCCAGAGGTGAGGATATTAGAAAATGGTCAAAACCATTCTTAAGATCAGTTACAATTTTCTTCTATTCTGTAAATAATTTAGGTTGACGACATACTTATACAACCACTAACTGTGATTATTAACTTGATTATGAAATGCCTAGCATAGTTCTGTATATATCTGCGTGATGTTTGCAAAGTGACTGGCATACAGTACAACTAACTGGGAGGAAGACCCGCCTCCATCAGGGGCGGCAGCATCCCCTAGGCTTGTAGCCCACAGGAAGTGGACAGGGAAGGACAAGGAAGCCACCCGTGTCTGAAAAGCTCAGCTCTGACTGGAGAATGCGCTGACGTGTTGCATCACTGCCCTCTCCTGTGGACATCGGAGCGGCCGCCTGAGCCTTCCAACGTGGTCTGGCACCAGCAGCTCGCCTGGCGGGTTCCAGGCTCAGGCTCCAGGCTCTGCGGAGTGCTGCGCCTGGCTCTGACCCAGTCTGTAGGAACTAAGCTACTATGCTCCGCCACACCTTTCTGCTATGTGTTTCTTATGAGGAACAAGCCAGGGATGGGCTCTCCCGAGACCTCCAGCAAGCCAGGAAAGAGCTCTCCCGAGACCTTGAGCCAGCCAGGCATAAACTCTCACGAGACCTCGAGGCAGCCAGGGAAGGACTCTCGCGAGACCTTGAGGCCGCCACTGATAGACTCTCACGAGACCTGGAGTCAGCCAGGGATGGACTCTCAAGACACCTCCAGCCAGCCAGGGATGGGCTCTCCCGAGACCTCGAGGCAGCTAAGGATGGACTCTCGCAAGACCTCGAGGCAGCCAAGGATGGACTCTCGCGAGACTTCAAGCCAATCAAACCTTTCCTCCATTAAGCTGTGTCTGATACTGGGTCCTAACTATAGGAAACCTAATACAGTTCAGTAGCAAATGTGATGTTGTATCTGGGTTTCTTTTGTTTTGTTTTGGTCTCTTTCCCTTTCTTTTTCTCTGTACTGGTCATTGACTCCAGTGCCTTCCCCATGGGCGACATCCCTAGCTGACGCTTGTTTTGAGTCAGGGTCCTGCTCAGCTGTTCCACTGCACAGGCTGGGCTCAAGCTTACCATTCTCCTGCCTCAGCTTCTGAGAGCGTTGGGATTGCAGGCATGCAGCAGCATGTCCAGCTTTGCCTTTCTGTCTTTCAATGAGGAATAGGTTTATTCACAGTTCATTGAAGGAAACTTCCATGCACTTTGGCCTCATTTCTCTGCACACCTTTTAATTTGGCACATGCGCACATGGGCACAGAGTGTGGACCGGAGGCCATACACTACTGGGAGCACGGTGACAGCTGCTGGGACACAGGGGACACTGAGAGAGCCCTTGGCTGCCAGATCCGCCTGTGTTAAATGGAGCTAATAGCAGGTCTGTTCTGAGGAATAAATGTGAAGTTCATGCGAAGTGCCCCGCATGCCCCTGAGTCACCATGAGCTGTCCAGGGGCGTTAGCCACTGGGACAGCAGCAGTGGCAGCAGCAGCATGATTTGTGGAAGTGTCATTGGGACCGAACTGGGTTCTTTCTGCTCCACTTAACACAAAGTTGCCTGGGTAAATATGGATACAAAAGAAAACAGCTTTAACAAGATGTACCATAGGGGCCAGCGAGATAGCTCAGTAGTCAAGCTTAGGCATCCCCAGCACCAAATTCTGCTCCCAGGATGGGTGGAGCCAGCCACAATAAAATAAATAAATAAATAAATAAATAAACAAACAAACAAACAAACAAATAAATAAATGAATAGGTGTGCTATTGTGGAAATAAACAGATCACACCCAGTGTCTTAGTTGTCTTTCTCTCCTTGCTGGGACAAAACACCTAACATCCAGAATTAAGAATGGAAAGTTTGAACTCACAGTTAGTGGAGCTTTCAGTCTACACTCAGCTGGCTCCAAGGCAGAAAGGCACATGGCAGAGGGCAGGCCGTTCGCGGAGGTGGAAAACAGCTTAGAGCGAAGGGAGGGGCAGCAGCCTCAGCTTCTAACAGGCCTCTCCCCTCCTTGCGTTGTAATGCAGATTACCTGCCCCAGGACAGGTGTAGCACTCCTATGCACAATGCCAGCGTTGGATTGTGAACCACAAACTGTAGAAGCCCTCTTCATATCTGCAGGAGGCTTGTGGGGGACACCTAGACACAAACCGTAATGCCTGATCTTTCTAATCTTGCTGGGGACTTGGAGACGGCCCTCTTGCTTGTTTTTTGACAGAAACTGCAAATGGTGCAGTGGAGTGGAGAAAGGCAAGGAGAAAGGGGAAAGCAAGATGGCGAGGCGTGGGCAAGCTCTGTGAAAGGGGCTCCTGCGTGGAAGCAGGCAGTTGTGAGCCCCATCCTGGCCCTGTGGGCTAGTCGTCCTGGCGCTATGGTTTGGCTTCCTGCCTTGGTGGTTAGAGGCGGTGATCAGACTTCTGCCAAGTCTCGAGTATAGCACTCTCCCTGGCTGAGCACTGCAGAAAATGGAGCTTTTCTGGGAAGGATGCTCCATTTATGCTGGAGGACAGCTTCCTCCTGCCCTCAGTTTCTACCTGTTGTCTCTTCCGGCCTCCCATTATATTGATGGTCAGTGGCAAAGGATTTTTAAAATCAAATCTCTCTCATCATTAAATCAGAGCTGCTAAATCTGTACGTGGTAATTCTGTAAGTTATATATGTCTTTCTAAAAGTGATAACATTGCATTGATTTAAAAAAATTCCCAGTGTAGTTGCCAAATGAATAACTATTTCAGATCAGATTGATTTCAGACTTTATTCTACTGCATATTTTTTTTTTCTTCCACTGGATTTACATCAATTTTTTTTCTTAGCTAAATTTATTAAAACTGTAAGTGAAACTAATAATTCTAAGCACCTAAAGTTAGGGAGGGCTGATAAATTAGGTCATTCAAGAGAACACATTAGAAAATGGCTTAATGATTCTTTGGGGAAATTATACATATATGGTGCAGAATGTTCAGCTGGTCTTCTGTCTCAGACTTCTATGTCCATAAACTCAAGCAATGACAGATCAAAATGCTCACTATGCGTCAGGTGTAGCAGCATGTCCGCAACCCTAACACTTGGGGGGGCTGTGGCAGGATGGTTGCGGAGCTGGGCCTAACGTGGGGAGCACAGCAGGGCTGTGTGTCATGAGGAGGTCGTCAGCGCACAAGCTCCGGTGCTAGGCTCCGTCTCTGGCTCCTGCCCTTGCAGTGTATTTCACTGAGAAATCGCACCTCTCTTATGCATGCACAGGCTTTCTCGTTATCCCTTTACCAATATGGTATAATAACTATTTACATAACTTTTACATTGTAGTAGGCATTGCAAGCAATCTGGAGGTGCTGTACAGTGTACAGGAGGGCGTGCATAGATTATGCAAATACCGTGCCATTTTACATAAGGAATTTGAGAATCCACTCATTTCAGTTATCTGTGAGAGCTATTGGAACCACCCCCACAGATACCTGGACACAGTTCTATTTTTCCTTTATGCTAAGAATACATTTATGACTGAGTTGCGTTGTAGGAGATCTCTCATGGAAAGAACATTCTAAAATGTGGTAGTTGATAGAGGCTAACTTGTTTAGGAGTCACATTTGGTGAGCAGAAGCCACTGAGGAAAACTAAGAGTTAATTGTTTCATCATAGCAAACAATTGTGGAAATAAAATCAAAATAAATATGATCTCTTGTATTCGGGGCATTCGTTACTCTATCTTATTTAGCTATCTCCAGTAAGACAGAGATTGATAAATGGAAAGAGAAAAGCGGTTTGTGACTTGGAAGATTTATGACTCTGAATATCACGAGGACAATCAGGCCAGGTTTAGTGATGGACTTTTTATAGCATTGCTATGTGCTGAGTCCGTTGCCTGGACTCTTTGCTCGGAGTCACCTCCCTAAGAAGGCAAGGACTTCGCCACTTTTCGAAATAAAAGAGATTGCAGAGGAAAACTCTTCCAAAACCCTCAAATGAAAATGAATGGATCAGGACCCAAGAGGCCAACTGAGCATCATGAGTTCACTCCGTGAGACGGAAGCAGACCCGTGGGCAGGGTGGGGTGCGACTCCAGCTGAGGAGCTGCTCGTGAGAGTGAGGAACACCTCACTGGAGTTTATACCACAGCACACGTCCAGAGAGTGCATGCAAGGAGAAACACGCTCCAAGCAATTTCTGTAATTTTATAAAAACTGAAAAGGCCTTTTTACCTTTTTTTTTTGTCAGCACTGCGCACTTGCCAGGCAAGTGCTTATTCTACTGAGCTATCTCCCTGGCCCCCTTTTACTCTTGTCTTTTTAAAATTAATTAATTAATTAATTTCATTTTAAAGACTAAAAATAGCAGAAAAAAAGATAGAAAAACAATTATAAGTAAGAGTACATATAGTACAGAATTTCAAAACCAGAAAAATTTAACAATGGTTATATTACATATTTTCATCATCGGATCAGTTTAGATTAATAGATACAGGTATATAAGATTGATTGAAACAATTAAACCTTAACACTTTCTATAAACATTAATTTTTGTTTAACAGTTGACACACTTCATATTGTCCTCACAATAGTTATACAGAGCACAGGGTGTGGGCATGACACACCTTCCGATTGATATTGGTAAGGTAAGAAAAAAAATTCTCTTTGAACTAAGAGGAAGCAGATGCATACGCAGTCCAATGTTCCACAGTTGCAGTGGGCCACCAGTGGAACTGGCAGTGTTGGAGGCTATTGATCCAAGCCTCCTACAGATCATCTCGCCAATCTAGCTCTGTGTTTCATGCCTCATAATTAAGCTTTTCTGCTAGGTGATCAAGGGCAAGTTAAAGCAAGACCTGTATAACAAAACATTCACCCTTTGTGTCTTCCAAGGTCAGATCCCCTCAGGATTAATTTTGGAACCATGTACAGTGCCTGGTAGAAGTGTTGTCAGTGTCAGCCTTCTCTTATCTTTAACGAAATATTTCAAGAGAAAGCTTTGATTCTTCTGAGTAGCTAAGGTAGAACTTGGCAAGGCATTTATAGCATACTTTATGTGTCTTGAATCTCATCAGTAACTAAAAGGAATGACAAAAAAAAAAAAAAAAAGCGGAGACGCTGGATCCACGATCTCGTGATCTCGCGTCTAGGTGACGTCCCATCGCTGTATGACTAAGTGCCGTTACAGAGCTTGCACTGTGTGCTCATGGTAGACTTGCCACCGAGCGTTCGCTCCCGTACCTCTGTACCAGGGCAGGGAGCCTAGGAGAACCGCAGAGGAGCTGGGCCTCCTTGGCATCATCCATCTCCATCAGTGAGGGTGCGCATGCCGTGCGGGAGCTGCTGCCGGCCTGGCTGCCTCCTGCGCCCCGTTGCCCTGGCAACCCAGCAGCTCCGGGACTGAGACCCCGCGCAGCTCCTAAGCGCCAGTGTGTGCGCTCCCTGTGCCTCGCTTCATTCTCGTCTCTGTATTCGACCAGTCCAGTCGTTCGTTACCACTGACTCTCCAACCGCAGCCCAGACTCTGATCCAAGGGAAAAACCGAACTTCCGTATCAAGGCTGTGCAGATTGGGGCAGCCCACTCAGGCCCCCTTTTGTCCCTCTCTCAGACAGCATGCTTTCCCCCAGTAAATATATTCTACTTTAGAAAAAGAAGAATTTACAGGCTCGACAGTAGTGCAGAGATGCTACAGATGAAATAAAGCTGAGGCCAAGTTCTGCCTTAGCTACTCAGAGACAGACAGAGGTGTGTGTGTGTGTGTGTGTGTGTGTGTGTGTGTGTGTGTGTAAGGAATAAGCTACAAGGGTAGGGCCACAGATGTAGTGTGCTTAAATAAAAATGTGAGAGGCACTTCCCACTCACCCTCTCCTCAGGCACACTTATCTTACTATTCTTGGCTCTGCTACAGCAGTTCTGGAAGTCTTCTTTTGTGAGTTTATGAAGCTTGATCAAAAATCAAGTGAGTAATGCTGCTGCATGGCGTGGCGTCCAGGCGAAAGGCAGGCTGCTGGAAGCTTGGTGGTGCGTCCGCGTCCCACCCGGGGCTCGCAGGCGCTGTGCAGCTGCTGGCCCTTCCCCCGGCCAAGCGAGCGTCGAAGGGAGATGCGTTCAGTCACTTCAGGGTGTGGGGCAGGTGGACACACGCATTTCGTTATTTCTGCCACTGAGGTCACTGATAACGCAATCCAAGTCCTTGATTCTGTGTCTGCGGTCACGTGGGCTTCACTTCAAAGCTTCGTTAACTTGAAGTTTACCTTCCGGTTTCCATAAAGTGCGCGGCGGCCTTCTCTCCTGCGTGGCTCTCCTCGTCCTGCTCTGAAGGCACATTCGCCCCTGGCCCATCCCCATCCGGGTGGAAGCATCCCCCAGGTAGCTGCGGCAGTCACAGTTCTCCAGGAAAACAATCGATGTGGCAAGATCTATACCACCGGAAGGAACCGAGCCGTACAGATCCGGAGGCCGCACTGTCGCGGCGTCTGTCGCTGGCAAACTGGAGAGCCGGCAGAGCTGCTCTTTGGCTTCCAGACCGAAGACAGACAAGGTGAGCACCAGGAGGGGCGGATTTGCTTCAAGGCCAGCGCAGGGCCTCGGTGGATGCTCTCCCGCTCAGCCTGTCTCGGGCTGACCTCTGCTGGCGGGGCTGGCCTGCCTGCTTCTTAGAGGTGCCTGCTGCACTCACCCTACCAACTCGAGCACGGCCCCCGTGCCACACCGAGGAGCCACACCCGCCTCTGACCAGCTGGCTGTTCTTTGCCCCGGCAGGTGGAGCCAGGAAGGCCACACCGTTCTTTCATCTGTCCTTTCTGCACATTATTTTCATGTCAACTTGTTTTAGTTTTTCCTAGCCTTTACCCATCGGAGGTCGTTGACTAGCTCCCTCGGTCTTTCTGAAAAAGGCCTCAGTGGAGAAGTTTCCCAAAGTATAATAAAGGAAATAATGGCCTTCTTCCCACATTTGCCAAAGCATAGAGGAAACCCAAATAAAGCTGAACGTACCCCACCTACTTGGACAGGCGTCCTCCTCACTGGCCCTCCTGGCCCTCAGGCCACTGTAGCCCTCCCATGGCTTCCGAGCTGCTGCCTCGCACACCTACCCTGAGCGCAGGGAAGTCTATGGACCAATGAATTGGCAGGACAGCACCAGCAATTTTTAATCCACAGTTTTCTCCATCCACTTTCAAAAACCTCCCAGCATCCGGCAATGATTGCAGCCATTTCCCAAGATATCAAGCTGGAAAGGCGCATGAAAGAGGTATTTACCGAAAAAATGTGAAAGGGAGACAAACAGCCCACTGTTGGTGTACTGGGGTGAAAAGCCCTCGAATGCCCTGTCAGAAAGCTTCTGTGCTGGGTCCCCCCACCGTGGGCACCTGCTGATCCGACTCACAAGACCTCACATTCATTAGCGCTAGCAAATCCCTCTCAGTGTCCTAGGGACAATGGGGGGCAGAGATCTACACCACTAATTAATGTTACAAACGGCAGCAAATGAATGGGCCCATGTCCATAGTGCAGAAGGTCAGGAGAAACACATGCCTTTTATTGTTTACCAAGCTCCATAGTGATTGTTTAAGGGCAGATAATGTGTTTTGATGAGTACTGTGATGGCAGGTTTGGATTTCAGAAGTATTTGAACTCTTCTCCTGGGACACACACACACACACACACACTTTGCTGGATCTATACCAGTAGCAGAGCGGCTGTTACTGAATGTTCAAGTAGAAAAGGAGGTGGAGAAAGGGGACAGAAAGCCTGCCTAAGACAAGCAGGAAAGGTTAGAAGAAAAAAGAGAATCACTGAGCAGTTTCAGTCTGTCTGGGATGAATTAATCAGACCATTAGACAAATCTTTTCATCTAAAATACCCCTTTCATTTCTGCACCCTGCAAAACAATGTGATGGAGAGCCGAGGGCAGGAGCCGCCGAGCTTCTTATTTATGTTGTGCAGACTGCGGCTTCGGCCTCATTAGTATTCCACCAGAGTCAAGGACCACACAGTCATGATTAAAGCTTCAGAAGAGAAGTGTGGGATGCCTCGAGGTCTCTCCCAGTTTAATAAAACCACTACAGTAGGATGTTCCTCCCTCTCCTGTGTCTGTCTTGCTGCCTGGCAGTCTGCCCATCCATCTATCATTACCCATCCTTGGAGAACAGGATGACACCTTGCAGGAGTTCCCATCTCTCCAGCAAAGCGCCCAAGACTCTCCATTCGACTGTGGGCACTGGGCAGTACGGGGATCCTCCCCCAGAAGCCTCTGGATGGCCTGTGAGCCTAAGAGCTGGAAGGAAGCCAATGCAGTCGCCAAATCTGTATGACTATTATTGGGAAAGTACCGAAAGCATACAGTTGGTGGCGCATAAGAACTTAAGGAAACATGTAACTCAAATATAAATCACAGCATTACTAATTGTATACTGACTGGACTTAATAGAAAGCATATATAATTAAAACTCTTTTTTTTTAAATCAGCAAGCCTACTCCACAGGGTCAGGTCAAGTCACCACCTCCTTTGCGGGCACTTCTAAGACCCACCCAGTGACAATGTCAGTGCCCATGTGTCTGGGTCTAGGTGCGGAGGCCTAGAGTTTGGTTCATCATCTCAGTTCTGGTTTTGCAAGATGGCTGTGAGAAATTCAGCCCCTAGGAAGTGATTGCCCCTGCTTGAGGCCACCTCAGTCTCCTGGAGCCTGTGCTAGAATCAGAGGTGGCCTCAAGTTTAGGGCAATGACTGGAGGCTTCTGAGCTACCTCATTCGAATTCAGGACCTAGTCAAACGTGCTCCCAACCTTGGGATGGACACCCCCCTACCTGATTGACCTGTCTCTCTCAAGAGTGGGACAGGATCTAGACAGTGAATGAGGCAGTGTTTCTGAAGGCAACCAAGCTTTCTGCTTTTGGTCCCCTGTTTGGGATATGCAGGCCCAAGGGAAGAGTCGCTGTTTACAGTGAGACAGTTTTAGCCCCTAACAACCTGGAGGGAAACACAGAGTGTGCTTTAGCATCTGGCAGACTGTGGAGCCAGCAGTTTATCTGTCCTCTGACACTTTCACAGTCTCTCACTGTCAAAACAGTAGGGCCAGGAGCATGGAGCCTGTGTCTAACCTACCTTTCCTAGAAGCTGACAACTCAGTTTTCCTGGGCCTTGGTTTTCTGATCTGTGAAATGACTTTGAGCGACCAGATGACCTTGAACTTTCTTGTTAGTTTTCATTCACACAGTCTTACTTGCTGCTAACAACCCTGGAGAGATAATTGAGCACAAAATGGACAAATCGGTAAAAGATACAACAAGAAAATAATTACCCGAATGAGACTATAAAACTCCCCTGGAAAAAGAATGTAAATTGCTTCTGAATATTTCTTGGTGTATGAATAACTTTCCTATCTATATAATAATTGCTGCTATTCATATTTTATCATCACATAAACTTTATGTTCCTTGAAGTCACGATTTGCATTTGATTCTTTTTTCTTTTTAATGTCCAGAATCTCCTCATATGATACCAACTACCAAGTAGATGATCAAGAAGCGTTTGAGGCTGAATGTGTGGCTATGCAGAGTGTGCAGAGGGGGAGGTCCTTTGTGAGTGGCCTGGGCCTGCACACGGTGCTGGGGCCGCACTGCGCCGAGTTCCTGGATGCTGCAAGAGGCTAGGAGCTGTCTGATTAATCCACGCAGAGCACACTTGGCAAGCCTGGTGGGAAAGGACGCTTGGTACACAGCTGTGAGCGCGCAGCGAGCATTCGCTCTGTGCCGGATCAAGCTGCAGCTGCGTTTCAGGGCTGCTCCTGTCCCCTGGGTCACTTAAGTCATTGTTGGTCAGTTTTCCAGGGGAACATTGACTGTGCTTCCTGCATCACACAAGAGGCGACATTGGCTGGGCTCTGTCCTGAGTTCGGGGCCTCTCTGGGAATGTGAGTGAGCTCTCTTGATTAATGAGGTTGTTGGCATGTAGGGTTCTGTTGGTGCGCTTGGGCAGCAGCAGGCAGTAAACTGGGGTTCAGGCCTACATGAAGTCGTGCAGATCCAGAGATGAGGAATGTCAGGCGGACAAGTCAGAGCTGTCCTCTGCGTTGAATACGAAGAAAAGCAAGAGACAATGGGTTTCTCTCATGTGAGAATAAGAGAGCTAAGGCAGCTTCAGCAGGTCTACCTTTAACTGTTCGCGGAGAGCCCATGCGTGCAGCAGCTCCCGAGGAGGAGGCTCCCACCTCAGCGAGCTCTCTACCTCTCCCCCTCGTCTTCTGTCCCTACCTCATCTGCCCCTTATTCCTCCCCTTTATGGAACCTAGCAAGATTAAGTGGCTGATTTATCTCCTCAGCTCCGAATTTTAAAGGGAAAAGCTAACTGTGTGATCATATTATTAATATTTATGCCCTATCACTGAATGTTGACAGATTAATTATGCAACATAGTACAGAAATCAGCAAGAAGCAGGAGCGAATAGTGGCAGAGTTCACTTATTAATAGCTTCACTGGCATCTAGCACGTGTCCCCCTAGGAGTTCCAGGCTGGAATCCTCTCAGGGAAGGACCCGTTATGTCTAACTCATCCCCTTTACAGTTCAGGGGACCATCTTTCTGGTCATCAAGAAGTGCTCTTTACAAGGCCCTCTTTGTGCAGGGCTCTGACTGGCTGTCTTTGGGAGCAGACCCCCTGAATCCCACAGCCCTGACACAGTCTCCTGAAGAGGTGAAAGGTCCAGTGGAATGGACGTGAGGTACAGAGTGAGTCTCTTCTGGACTAAGCTCCAAGCTGATGGCGCTCCTTTTCTCAGAATGTCAGTGACCGCTGTTGGTTACTGAGAAGGTCTGCATGTAGAGCTCTGCTGGTGCTTGAGGAGGACAGAAGAATTAACAAACTCGAGTTCAGTTCTACATAAACTTATCATTTAGCTGAGGAAGCAAAATTTCCATTCAGCTTCAGAGCTGAGATGAGAAGTCTTCCAAACTTGCTGGCTCACCATCGTGCAGCTTGTTCGCTTTTCTGGATCTCATCCCTGTGATGTTGAGGGGGCTAATGGGAGGCTCGGTCTGACCTTCAGTAGAGGTAACGTCTGCAGGACTCACAAGTGCGCAATGAAAGGACGCACTGTGTTTGCTAGTATGTATTTATAAGATGCTGAAGCCTATCTATACATAGCTGTGCCATAAAATGTCACACGAATCTAAAGGATGCTCTTAAGTGAAGACACAGTGAGGGCCTGTGATTTCCTGGGGCTGGAAATTAGGGTGCGGCCAACTGGCTGGGCGAGTGAGCAGGACCTGTCAGCCCCAGAGATCCAGGACACACTCGCGTGAGCCCTGCAGCAGGGACTGGCCAGAAAGTTCTATCCTTAATCCTTCTCCTGGGACATCAAGCAGACTTAAAAACAAAATGAATAAACAAACAAACAAACACACAAAAATCATTTTTTTTTTACTAGTTGGAAGGTAGTATAATGCATTACTATAATAAGCACTGTAAAATTCATATTATTTTAAGTGAAATTTTGTGTTATTTGTAATTTTTCTGTTTTGATACTATTTTGTACCCTAAAGTCTAAAAAATAAGATAAATTTGAAAATTAATTCATTAATTAATTTGGTGTAGGGTCTTGCTATGCAGCTTGGACTCATAGTGATCCTCCTGTCTCGGCCTTCTCATTGCTCAGATTATAGGTGTTTGCTATCACTCCTGGCTTCAGTGGCCAGCACGGTGTGCCTTGGATTCTGGGGCTGGCACGGCATGGGGCACTGGGGATTGAGCCAGGGTCCTTGCACTTGCCAGGCAGGTGCTTAGACCACCAAACTCTCTCCCCAGCCCACAAGCAGACTTTTGGCAGGAAAGCCTAGACCTAACATCAGTGCAAAGAGATGGGGGATCTCAATGATAGTGGCCCCTCTGCACACTTCCCCTGGGGCCACTCTCCTCTTGCAGAGTGAACTTCTTTAATCGTCCCACACTTGTCTGCAGAGCCTGTTTCTCCTACCTTTAGTGAATGCCAAGCCTTGCTACCTTTTGAGCTTGTTTTGCTTAATTCCTGGCTCAGGCAGGAAGACCCTAGAAAACATCTCCAGAAGGAGTCCCTAGTACCCTGAAATTTTGACACAATTGCCTTTGCTAGCTCTGACATTGTCTAGTATTTCTCTCCTTCTTGGTCTTGGTTTAATTTATGTACCTAACAGGGAAGCATCCTGTGATTAAGCATGTGTCTTAGTTACTTTTTTCTCATTTTTGAAACAAATACCTGACAGCCAGTTTTAAAGAGGGAAATATTAGCCAGGCATGGTGGCGCATGCCTGTAATCCTAGCACTTGGGAGGCTGAGGCAGGAGGATCAGTGTGAGTTCGAGACCAGCCTGGGTTACAAAAGTGAGCTCAAGGCCAGCCTGAACTGCATAGTGAGACCCTGTCTCAAAAAGGAAAAAAAAAAAAAAAAAAAAAAAAAAAAAAAAAAAAAGAGAGAGAGAAATGTTTATTTACCTTACAGTTTGTGAACATTTCAGATCACAATCAGGTGGCCCCAAGGCAGCCTAGCATGGCAGGGAGGCCACAGTTCCTGATAGTATAAGACAGAAAAAGCAGAAAGTGCAAAGGTAGAGAGCAAATCTATTTTCTTCCCTTATATTGTATGCAGGGTCTCCCCCTAGGGTGGCTCCTCCATATCCAAGACTGTAAACAGCTGCACTAGGACAGGTCCCCTGCACCCGATGAGATAGAACGTCTGAGTCACTGAGTTAACCTTCTAAACATCTCAAGCTGACACAATGAATCAACCATTACAAAACCCTAGATTTAGCCACCTCTGAAAAGCTTGTCCCACCTGACTTGGGGGACATTCAAACACAAAATACAATGGCATGATAAGCAACAGTTTTACTGTGTTCTACACCCAGTGTCTTACACCATGGTGCTCCATGAAATCAAAAGGCCCTACTGTATTCTATGATTTTCTGCAGTTCCCAAGATCTGGAATGTAGCATCTTTAGCGAATTTCGACCAAAGAGGATCCCACATTAATAAGGATCAATATCACAATGGCACAGTATCACGCCCACAACACAGAGAACTATGTGATGCCCCTGGCCATGGTAATCCTACCTCGGGGTGCCAGGGAACCTCGGTGGTGAATGCTCCATGCATCCAGATGGTCATGGCTCCTCACGCCCAGTTTGCATGTGTTTGGTGTTTACCGAAGGACGATGACTACAGAGAAATTCACTTGAACCCATTAGTTATCAGGTCACATTACGAAGCTGTTGCAAGCACATCCAATCAACTCTGTGAGTAACATACCTTGTAATCATGCAATGCAAACAATCAAACCCAACAAGCAAGCAAACCTTCAGCATCATCAAGCCAGACTCCAACGACAAGTAGCTTTGATGGCCTCAAATGAGCCCTTTAACTCTTGGGCCCCCACTGTAGTCTCCATGGGATGCTTTGCTAGCCCAGTGGGAGATGCCAGCATGCGGGAAGGTGCTGCTCCAGGGCCTGGCTAGCCACCTCCATTTAGGGGTGTGCGCAGGTCATCCACAAGCTGGAAGGACACAGATCCATTGAGTGCACTGGGGCTCATGACCCTCCTCTTCTTTGTGACAGTGGCCTCCCCAGTGCTCGCTAGGTCAGCAATCATGGCGGCTGGCCTCAAGGAAGCATGAGCATGTTGCACTTGAGTGGTCCCTGCTGTCCAAAGCAGAGTGGAGTCAGTGCTATGAAATAACTAGTGAAAACTTTATGTGGTCAGTGTGGCCCTGTGTACATTAACCATTAAGAGTTCCTTTGTCATCTGCTCTGTGCTTGGCTCTGGTAATGAGCACAGTGCTGGGCACACACACAGGACATCTGTACTCGTGTGCAAGTCTTCACGGTCATCTAGAGAAATAGGACGCTTAGCAGCAGAGCTTGAAAGAAAGCGAAGCAGCTTGTTTTGCTTGAGGGAAATGGGAGTCCAGTGTGCTAAAGCTTTGCGCTATGGAGTCGCTCAACACTGTGGACTTGCAGTCTCTCTACCCTTGTGGGGTACGTGTGGGAATCTTCACTTCCTGCTGCAATGCAGGAAGCTGAGCAAGGGTTGGGCATCCGTGACGCCGGTAGGAGAAAAGCTGAAGAAAGAGCCAGACTTCTGAATACTCAGCTCCATGTCCCCCCTCGTCGTGGGTTTGCCACACTGCCCATTCTTATTGGTCAGAGCTGGCATGATTAATAGGCCACCCAGGGGATCAATGAACGGTGTCTGGGGAGGTAATTTAGTGCTCTTAAGCCATTAGAATGCCATTTAGTGCATTAGTGAAAAAAAATGAATAGAGTTAACAAGAAGTGGGGATTATTTTGATGCGTAGATCAGGGCAGCAGGGAGGAACAGAGTAGGCCGTGCATTTTGAACTTCTCCATAGAACATGTTTTATTTGTCAGAGAGCCTTCCAGGAGTTACTGCATTAAAATGGGTCCCGATGTACGGTACAGTGTGTTCAGAATGAGCCACACCGTAGGTAAAATGGGGAACCCTGACACCAGATCGGCCCAGACAGGTTGTATTGTAGTACATAATTTGAGACTGAAAATCTTTGAAAGTCAAATCCTTGCTCTTCTGTTAGGACGACAGCCTGGGGGCTGGGTGCAAATACAGAGCCTTTCCTTGATTTCTCTTGACAAAACTCAAGTAAACTGTGCACGGACAATGGTCTCTGTTTTCAGCACTCCCGTGGTGATTAGTAGGATTATTTCTAAGCATGTTTGGGCTCATGGCAGACCCTTAACTGACGTGGCGCATGCATTGATGAGGAGAACTGAGAGGTGAGAAAACTTTAAAAAAATTAGAGGTGGCCAATGACCCCTCTAGTTGGGGGATCCAGAGAGAGCAGAGCCAATGACCCAACTACATCCAAGGAGAGGCTCCAAGGGAGCATCCGCGCTCTGTGCCCTTGTCAAAGTGCAGAGGCCTCGAGTGTGGGGCGCAGTTTCCATGCGAAGCTTCCTGTATTTATCAACGTGAAGGTTAATGATGAGGCAACCAAGTGCCGCCGCGAAGCCGAGGTTTCGCTCTTGCTGCTCTTTGTCGCCATCTCCTGGAGTGGACAGATGCAGAAGAGGCCCCTGGGTTGCCCCGCTGGCAGCGCATCGCCCACGGCGATCCATTCCAGCAAGTCCGTGCAGCCCTGCCTGCCAAGCTCTAGAGCGAGGCAATCGGAGGCGTGGCTTGATAGCAGTGCCACGAAATGTGGTGGGGAGCAGGGGCACCCACGGCGGGTGTTTTGGCTCCTGGCACAGCCCTCCTCAAATCAAGCCTTCCCTGGAAGGCAGGCATTAGCGGAGTGCCTGGGGGGCACCTGTAATGACGAGATTAATCCTCGTTTTGTTTTCCTTCAAGTCTATCTGGGCACTGCCGAGTGGAAGAACTTATGCCTCCTTCCTAGAAGGGAGCTGCTGGCTTGGAAGAGAGGATGCCATGGATGTCACCTTTGAGATTGCTTGTCGCTGTCTGTCTGTCTCTCTGCCCCTCTTAGGGGCAGCTCAGCTCCTCCCTACCAATTCAGCCTTCTCCCTTGCCTCTTCTGTGACGTTTCTCCGCCCTGAATGCTCTTCTCCAATCCCAGCAAGCCAACAAGCTGGCCAGTGAGGGCACAGCCCAAGAATCCCCTCTCTTCCCTTCCCCAGGCCCCATTGGTCAGACTTCAGGGTGGGAATTAAGGGGCTACAGGGAAACTGAGGTGCGCTTTGATCGCACCAGGGTTTCAAGTCCTAAGCCCCATCCTGGGGTAAGCAGATGTCATTTGGAAGTTAGCTAGCACTATGGGAAATGTCCTTGGGGGTTGTTCTGAGTTCCAGAGCAGCCATTATTTCCCAGAGTGCTCTTCAGCTTTTTTATGCAAATTGTGGAGTCATTTTCTGGAAAACAAAAGAGCGAGCACTGGTAATCTCACTATATCTTTTCCCCTCCCTCCCTCCCTCCCTGCCTCCCTCCCTCCCTTCCTTTTTTATGTATGTCGTACTGGGCCACACAGTGATCCTCCTGTTTGCACTATACAAAACAGGAAATGGTGTATCACTTCCTACTTCCACCTGGGAAGCAGGTGGCTGGAAAGAAAGGCGATCTTGGCCCCTGGGGTCGGGGCCTAAGCTGTTGTCTCCACACGCACACCTCTACTCTGCTGCCCTGCTCTGAGCTCAGGGCCACAGCACCCCAAGGAATGGTTCCTTTCTCGGGGCCACACCAAGGTACCTGTGAGCTCTCAGAGCAAGGCAGGGAGGTTGTTTGTGGTAAAACTCTTTAGTCCCCTACTCTTTCTGAGGTGGGATCCTAGCAAATCTTCCTGAGGGAAGGCCCTCAGTCCCATGTATACCTATTCATCACTGTGGGAGGCTATGCAGCATTTTGTGGTGTGTTTTTATCTTTCCTGTGTGCTTTGTAGGCTAGTCACAATTAGGATACAATTTTAGATTTGAGATCTTTGATTATAAGGTTTTTACTATTCTGGAGAAGGATTTTGACAAAAATAGCAACTACTCCTAATTTGCCCCTCCCTTTCTGCATCAGGGTCAAGAACAGTGGAGCTCATCCAGAATGTTCTTTTGCTCAGTATTTCATCAGTGCAGGGAGTGGAAATGTTTTAGATCAAAGCCTGTTGACATCTGCTCTACAAGGATGGCTCCCGCGAGGCATTCTGGGCTTTGGGCTCCATGGCTGCAACCCAGAGCTCAAAGCTGCTACTCCTGGTGCCTTTCTGAGCCTCATGCAGCCAGCCTAGCTGAGTGCTGCGAGGCTTCACCTGAGCAAGTGGCAGTGCCCGGTGCTATGGACTTGTTAAAATAACAACACAAAAGTTTCCTGAAGAGTCCCCTTAATGAAAGATGGCCTCTTGTGAAGATTTTCCTCCTACATCTTTGAGTCAGAGAACCTTGGAATAGGCTTTGGAATTTATATTCTATGCATTTCCAGGCTTCTTGGGAGAATTGCGTTTTCACTTTGCTTATTTATTTATCTATCTATTATGTAGCTAGTACAGGGTCTACACAGTGCCCCTGTCTAGATAGGGCTGTCAGTGAGCCTCTTGCTTCTATCCTCCCAAGTGCGGGGGGATTGCAGGTTGGCACCACCACACCCAGTCTCAATGGGGGACCCAACACTGCCCACTGCGGTCAGCCTAAGCACGTGCTTTGGTTCACTGAGCTATTGGGCCAGCCCTTGTTATTCTGATTGTTGGAATTTTGCAAATTTCCCAGGGACTGGGACATAGGCTGACGATGGTGTGTGGATGACAGGGGCTATGCAGGCTTACACAGGCCTGAGAGTGGCCAGCAGGGACTTCTACGCGATGTCAGCACACAAAGGCGAGGAGGCGGAGGCGAAGAGGAGGCCGAGAGCTCAGCGTCCTGGCTTGCTCAGTCCTTTCCCTGGCATCGGGGCCCAGGAGCCCTGCTCCATCTCCCGGCATTTCCTCTGCAGAAGGACTGGCTAACTGATTTGCTACAGGCACGGCCTTTGTGCTCCTGCCTCCCCAGCATCCTGTTGTGTGTCTTGTGACCTTCTCAGCTCTTTTGAGCATGCAGATAGCTGGGAATCTGGCCCTGAGCAATGGAGAAAGCGTTTCCATAGGTATCCAGGCCTGGCTGCCTCCGCGCTGCTCTCCTGTGAGGTGGACGGCTCCCAAGACCCTGAGGAGTTTTCAGATGTGCTCAGCATAACCCCTTTTTCCACGTAAACACAGAGCTCAGGAGATGAAGGTTATTTTCAAGTAGCCCTCAAGGTTAAAGTTGGCTGCTCTTCCAGATGGTTTCTAGCTAATTCTCTGGATTATGATATTGAACCGCCGGTGCTCAGGACTCCTAGTGCCAAGAATAACGAGAAGTGGAAGCCAGCCACCGCGAGGGCTGCTGCTCCGAGGCGCGCAGAGACGCAAGGGTCACGGCCAGACCGTATGGTCTATCAGGGTCCTGCTGCAGGAAAGACACATCAGCGCGCGGGGCTGCTCGTCATCTCTGCGTCCTGTTGCATCCGTCACGGGCCCTGAGCCATCCTTGCTCTGTGTCCTTCTAGCACTAATTTTGCCCCAGGCTGCTGTCTGCAGTAGCTGGTGCGATTCCAGCTGACACTGATTCCACCCAGCTTTGGGGGAGCTTGTTCCCAGATGGTCCCATGGCCACACAGGGCAAGGAAGGTGCAGAGGCTCCTTGGCACACACATACAAGGGCGAGGCATTTCTTTGGCTTAACCTTAGTGCAGGGGATCTGGACACCGGTACTCAGCTGCCTTAGCAGGAAAATTGGGTGCAAAATGAGCTTATCAATTTCAGGTACTCTGCCAGCATCGAAGCCAGGCGCCAAGTACGGCACGGATCACTTGGCAAACAGAGACGCATTTTACTGTCTTTTGCTTTTAAAAATTTTTTATTACTTTTAATAAGAAATAACAATGTGACAGTTTCAAAGCTCATTAGTAGTACAGTCCCAATAATTGATGCAATGCATGATATCCTCGTAGTAGTTATTCAGAGCACAGAATGTAGATAAATTTTGTAATCATTGTTGGTACAAAAATTTTCTTCTTTTTGAACTAAGACAAAGGGGTTGTATACATAGTCCAGTGTTCCATAATCACAGTGGGTTATTGGCAGGACTGGCATTGTCAGAAGCTGCTGATTTAAGCCTTTTACAGCTAAGCATACTAATCTAGCTTTATGTTTTATGCCTCATAGTTAAACCTTTCTGCTGGGTGGATAAGGGCAAGTTAAAGCAAGACCTGTATAACAAAACATGTAACTTTCGTATCTCTCAAGTTCAGTCAATCCCTTCAGGATTTACTTTGAAACCATGTACAGCATTTTGTAGAACCGTGGTCAGTGTCAGCCATTCTGGATGCGTCACAGCCATTGCTTGACCAGTTTGCTCTCTGCGAAAGCCTGAGAGAATGTTTTCTCTCTAGGTGACTCTCCTTAGGCACACTATACATCATTGATCCCTTTCCTCTGTGGCCTCATAGTCTCCTTGAACAGAAAATTTGGGAAACCACTGGGTTATAGGATGTTACAGCACAGGTTCTTATCTGTCCTGAGTCCTCACTGGCCCTAAAGGGCTAGGGCCAAAACATTGGCTAGGTCTCTTTCTTATCTGCTTGGCTCTTTACTCCATGTTCTGCTCTTTTCCTTTCTTCTTTCCTGTTCTCCTTAGTCTGCAAACAGTTGCTTCAGCACAAAGCTAAGTGAATGCAATGTTTGCTACAGTCTTTTGAGTAAAGGTCCAACAAGGCCAAACACACTGACCCTCACTGAAGGACACATAGCTGTCTTATGCTGCCGTATCCACCGCAGAGATGGTGCTGGGAGCACCGGATGTTCAGCAAGCACTTGGTGGCGACTGGCTGGTTGAATCACAATTGAAACAGCAGGCAGATTCCAAGCTGGGTTTGCGAACAGAAGCCCCATGTGGAAGAGGCTGTTTGCTCACATCGATGTGCTGTGGTTCTGACATGAGAGACCACATATGTGGCCCCAGTCACTCCCACTTTTGTGTGCATGGATGTCTGGCCTGCCTTTCCTTATTAAAACGGCTCCACAACCTTTTTTTCAGTGCAGACCTGAGCAGCACCATGAGCCACACTGCCACCCTGGCTCTCCTCTCCGCAGCGCTGGCCCCACCCAGCCAAGCAGCCGGCACCTGTGGAAGCGCTTAAGGTGCTGACCTTAAAGAGCAATTTCATTCGGGAGCAGAGAGGCTCAATTGTTCATAAACCTGACATTTATTACTTGGGCATCCTTTCTCCACAGTAGAAGCTGCTCTTTACAATTTTATCAAATAAAGTGCTGCTTTCATCCATGCCCCACTCTCTTCCCGGCACCCTCCTTCCTCTGTCTTCTACTACCTGCCTTCAGGCTTTTCATGCATGGAGAGGCGGGATACAAGGGCCACCTGCCAGGCAGCTCAAGGTGACGAGTTGAAGGCTGCGCTGGACGGTGTGTGCTCTGCTTTCCTTACTTTCTTTAGGTGGCCGTTGGTGACAGAGAAGGTGACAGAAGGCTGCTCCACTGCAGCTGCCTCTGCTCCTGCTCTTCCTTCTCGAAACACATCAGATTCTAGGTTGAAGTTCAGACAAAATCTTAACACTGATCTCTTTTGGACCTTGAGATCACCCGCATGATTAACACATGGAAACAAAATAGGGCCGTGTCTCAGGTCAGTAGATCTCTGCCATTATATTTTTTAATCAACAGCTTCCTAAACAATAGCGATTCCAATGTTTTCCTTCTTGCTTTAGTTCAACTCAACTGAAGGAACCCATTATCCACTTTGGAGAATGGCGAGTGGAGGGTTCGCAGGGGGAAGATTGTACCACAGTATAGCAGACTCCAGATCAGGCGATTCTCCTGAGACAGGAGTGGCGAGCCCTTGCCTGCTCTGTGACAGATGGTCCCGCCGGCTCTTCTGTCATGTCAGGTTAGGAGGCAGGAGTTGGGAGGAGGCTAAGCACAAGTGTAATGAGACCCTGCTCAGTCTCAAGTAGAGCAGGCGGATGGCTCGTTTTAAGTAAAAGTGACATATAATGGTGATTCATAATCAGTGACAGGGACATTGTGAACGACTCAGGACACGTACATGTACCTTCCTTTGACTTTTGACTTGAATCTCTTCCTTTGAGAATTAATCAGCTGACAAGTAGTAAGGGGCATCTTCCTGAACAGACAGTTAAGGAGAAGCCACCCTGTAGTCTTTCCGCTTTGAGCTTCTTAGGAGTCCAGCATGAGGGGAACGGTTCTCACCGGGCAGCAACCTAAGTATGCAGTATGTCCAGAGCTCTAGGATTCTCACCCCTTGCTCCTGGATCTTTTTCCATATCCTGTGCAATTTGCACTTTTTTAGTCTATCTTGTTGAGCCTTTCGAAGCTTTTATTTAGTTTTCATAAAAATAGCAATTTCTCATTTATATTCACATTGTAGTGGTTTCTAAGAGCTTAGGTGCATTGCATAACTAAATGATATACTGTGTCTCTTATGAAATGGTTTGGGAAGAGATGAAGTTGAATCTTGGTAAACAGGGCTCAGTAATTACAAGCTGCCATGCCTGGGAGACCAGAGGGTCCAGGTCTCACAGACGGGGATGGACGGGAGCTATGAACGAAGCTTGTCGGGCAGGCGAAAGTGAAGCAGAAATTCGGAAAGAGCACTTTTAAAGCATGCGTCCTTATGTTGGACTTTCTGAGTTTGTGGGCTAATATTAGCTATTGACCTCAGACAGATCCCCTAGCTCCTGTGGGCTCCGGTTGCTCATGTGTAACGTGAAGCGATTACAAGCTAATCGGTGTGAGCACACATTGCAGCTGCCCGGGGTGCTTTTAAGATCAAATAAACCGATGGCTGTGGTCGCTCCTGTATCTCTAAATAGTCTCCTAGTAGAAGCTGCTCTTGAATGTTTACTTTGAAATTATTTCAAACTTAAGAAAGATTCTAAGAATGGTACAAAGACACTCACTAAAAGAGTAGCCTGATGCTAACATGTCTCCTAGCTTTCCTTTTTATTTCAAGGCACTGGTATTTTTGTAGACTGTCCCCTCAAGGTCTGAGTGTCCAGGTATCTCCAAAATTCATACACTGAAATCCTACCCTTAGTGTGATGGCATCGGGAGTGCGGCCTTTGTGCTGCTGTCAGGACACGAGGATGAGTGACACTGTAACCCGGCCCCCACAGGGACGGCAGGCCTTCTCACTGCTTCAGTTTACAGGAGAAGACCTCCCGAGGCGCCCTCTGCCCCAGGCTCTCGCCTCCTCCTCCTTCGAGACACGGGATGCCGGGTTGGTTCCTCATTGCTGGTGGCCCTAAGGGCAGACGCTTGTGCCCTGCGCAAGGATTCTGCGCTGTGTCCTCACTGGCTTGCCTACGGAGATGAGCGCCTCCTAGCGAGGCGGTCTGAGATGCAGTGGATGACTTTCCGTCACGAGCGTTTTGTCCCCTTGTTTTAGCGTTTATTGATGATTCTTCCCTAAACTGATCGTCAGTGACGTGGCTGTAGTATGATGATTGCAAAATGCGCCATTACTCTGTAGACAACTACCTGGTGCATTCTGGGAGGGCTTTGCTTTTCCCCACACTTCAGCAGTCCTTTGCTAAGTCAGCGACTGGCATGGGACTGGGCCACACTACAGGTTTTCATCAGCAAGAGCTACTTATTTCTTTGTCCCAGGCTCGGCAGTGGGTGACCCATCGAGCTACCCCATGTCCTTACTGGCTATGAGCTCAGGAGCCTTTAGATGAGCCTTCTGCCTTTCCTTCCTGAATCCCAAGGTCAAGCTGGCCTCTACCTCATGGGCAGCCTGTGGTGACAGCAGCCAGGGGCAGGGGCAGGGGCAGGGGCAGGTGTGTTTCACTGTCCCAGAACATCACTGTTTCCCAAAAGGAAAACCAGGCTAATGTGAACCTTGCTTCAGAAATGCTCTCTGCGATAGTTTTTCATCTTTTCCAGTCATACATTTGCATTCCTGTTCCTCACTGAAAAGAAAGATGATTATGAACTTGGACTCTGCTTCTGCCTAAGCAACTGCAGTTTGGGTCTTCTGTTAGCTGGGAGGTAAAACACTTCAGGGACACGCAGGGTAAGCAGCTGCCCATGCTGGGAAATATGAGGGAGAATAACAGAAGACCTCGCCAGAAGGTGTTTATAGCCATTGTGAATTCTCAGGCCTTATGATCTCTGTGGCCACAAATGCAGAAATCTCACATAATGTGACACAAGTTCCCGGGAGGACTCCTACCTTGGTGAGGGTGATGGCGGTCTTCTTCATAAGTGGTCACCTACTTACATCGTACGTCGCATGCTTCCTGCTTCACTTGCTATTTGCCTCATCCCTGCTGCTGAAATCCTTTGGAAATTAAGAACAAAAACAAGAATGTGGACAACGATCAAAGCACAGGCCCGTCTTTATTACTTGGAAGGTCACTTTTGGAAGACCCGTCTCTGGCCTCCAGCTGCACCCGTCCTCTTGAGTGTCTGCAGCTTTTCTTTCGTGGGGGGAAGCTGAGCCAGCAGTGCCGACACCAAGCGCCTTTCCCGCTGCTTGCTGAAGCAAGGGCGGTGCTCCACCCTGGGCAGGAGGAACAGCAAGCCTCAAGGCCCTGCGGCTCCGGCCACCGGGGAAGGCAGGCACGGGGCTCACCCGGAAAGACTCATGCTGCCTGACAGAAGGTAGACTGGTGGCGTGGGGGAAAGTTCCAGGCCACATTTAGCCTTAACCGCCCTTAAATCGGCCCAGAGAATGACAGGTTCTCACCAGTCACTTTGCTCCTGCTTTATGAGGAAGGAGCGAGAGGTTGGAAAGAGCAAATGGATGTGTTGATCTGGTCTTTGTTTCTCCTGCCGCCTGGAGCACAAGTTCTCTATGGAAACACGGGAGGAACAAGAGATGCCACTTTCCACCCAATGTTTACTGTTCCCAGTGAGAGCTTAGCATGCATATCTGGTTTAGTTCTCACTGCCATCTTTCTAAACAGATAGTACTAGCCCCGTGTTACACCAAGGAGTCTCATCTCTAGAGCTTAAGCCCTCTCCCATGGTCACGTGTGCAAGCCAGGCCTACGCAGGTCTTCTGCCTGGAGTCCTGTGGCCAGCCACCTGAGGCTGTGGAGATTACTCCCCCGGCAGCGTGGTGAGTGAGGCCACAGTAAAGCAAGGGGCCAGGGCCGAGCACATGCTTGGTGGGAGAGGAAAGAGCAGGGCTGCGGCAGAGGCGCCTCAAGCCCCGGCATAGCAAACACAGCGTCCCACTGGCTGTGCCGCCTCTTCCCGCCGGGCCTCGGCCACAGGTGGGTTAATACGTCCTCACTGAGAACCGAGGACTGGAGATAGGGGTGCAGAGCTACTGCCCTTTTCTGGTTACTTTCCTGCTCCTTTTTTTGAGCATCTCTGTCCTGGGAGATCGGCACCCCCCGCTAATCACCTGCCCGGTGGTTTAAAGAGCATCTCAGTTACTCATCCTCCTCGTAGAGATAGCGATATCCGATGTGCCTTTGAGCACTAGAGCTCCACGCCTCTGGTTGCCAGCAGCCAAAACAAGCCTTACCCCAAAGGCGTGGCCATAGACTGACTGTGCATGAGATTTCCATGTTTAGGAGCAAACGGCGTTGTCCTGGTGGTAGGGTGGGGAGTGAGACAGGAAGTGAAGCCTGCGAGGGGCCACTGCAGCAGTGCAAGCAGCGCCCCTGCTGGGCACGGCAGGCCTTCACCTGCACCTAGCGGGCCAGTGACGCCCCGCGAGGCGGGGCCACGTGAAGCCTGGACATCTCAGGGCAGGGCAGAGGGTTCCCTTCTTTCCCTCCCGTCTTCTGTATAACCATTAGCTCCTTTCAGATGTTTACGGTTTACAACTCTTGACATCATGTATGGGCATTACAGTAGATAGCAGCTCTGTCCAGGTGGCTTATTCTTTCTTGGACTTATAACTCAACTTTCAAAAGTCTGTCTCTGGGAGTGGGGTTTGAGTCCAGGGCCTTGCACATGCTAGACAATTGCTCTGCCCTGAGCTATATCCCAAACTCTGAAAGAACATTTTGATTATAAGAAGTTGAAGTGTGGCAATGGCGCCATTTTCCAAGTTGGGCAACAGTAATACAATTTTGATTCCAACTCTCACCTAATCGCAAACTAAATTCCTCCTCCATAAAATGGGACTATTAATTGCTTTTCCACGTGTCAGGTACAGTAAATGAGGTAGTATCCCTGCAGTGGGCTTGGATTTTTACTGGAGAAGTCTGCAAATTATAACTATTTCCATTGCTATAAAAATGACTTAATCAACCACAAACACATCTCATGGTTTTGGTTTTCACATTAGTGATCATGTGTAATTAATTTATTTCTCATGCTGTCAAACTCCGTGCCGTATGAATGAAACCCAATGAATGTAGAGTTTAGCCAGGCGTGCCTAGGGCTGGCATGGCACTGAGGAGGGTTGTCATGGTGATGATTATGGTGGCTTTTTACTAATGGAATTATAAGTGAGAATTGATATGCTTATTGTGAAGCTTCTTGTTTTGATTGCCAGGAAATCTGGTTAATTTAGCACTCAGAAATACTAACTTTTTATTCCACAATTCTCAGTATTTCTTATTCTCTAGTTACTTCTCTTTTTTACTCTTACTTTATTTTTTTATGTGTTAGCATAGGGTCTGTGGAGTCTCACTACATAGACCGGACTCATAGTGATCCCCTGTTTTCAGCTTCCCAAGCACTGGGATTACAGCCATGTGCCATCATGCCCTGTCTCAGCTGCTGTCTTGCCAGCCCTGCTCTTATTTTAAGGGTTTAAGCTAAATGCTGTGGTATTCAAAGCAGCACTAATATCGGATTAGTTCAATAACTAAATAAGAGGTTGTACTCCACATGTTTTTAACAGTACCCACATCTGTAATTTCACTTTTTTTGTAGTTTCAGTTGTTTTACTATCCAAAAATGTTTTTTTATTTTAATTTTTTTAAAACCATTTTTAATAAGAAATAACAATAAGATAGTTTCAAAACACATTAGTTGTACATTCGTAATAGTTGACATATTGCATAGTGTTGCTTTCATAGACATGAAGAATTTTCTGATTGATATTGGTAAGGAAAGAAAAAGAAAAAGATAAAGAGAGAAAAAAGCAAAAAAAAAAAAAAAAAAGTACTTCTCTTTGAGCTGAGAGTAAGTAGCTGTATACACAGTCCAATGTTCCTTATTGGCATTGGGTTATTGGAGAAACTGGCAGTGTTGGAGGTGGTTGATTTAAGCCAACTCACAATCAACACCCCCCCCCTTTTGTTACACTTCTAAGAGACCAGAATGACAGGCATCCTAAGCATGGAAAATCTTTTAAAGGTTCTTAGGAACAATATCTGATTCATCCTGTGTTCATAAATAAGTGCATGGATTTGTTCCTGCTGTGCTTCCTCTCTTTTCTGCTTCCAGTCACTTCGTTGTTTAATCCCTAGGTCTTTGATTGCCATTCAGCTGTGTTATGCCCTTCCATTTTTATTTCTTCTTTAGAGTTCTTACACTAGGGAGACTATGAGATATTTGCATATGTAGGCCTGGTTTTTTTCACTTATGAGTGTATGTTCAATATACATCCATTTATATATGAAGTCTTCCAGTTTATCATTCTTCATAGCTGAATAATATTCCATTTTATGGAAATACCACATCTTTTTCAACCATTCTTCAAAAGGTGGGTATTTTGGTTGTTTCCAAGATCTGGCTATTACAAACTGGGCTGCTATAAACATAGGTGCACAGATATCACTATGGTATGATGTCTTCAGTTTTTCTGGGAAAATTCCCAGTGGGGGATAGCTGGATTGAATGGAATTTCCAGTCCTAGTTTTTTAAAGAGTCTCCACACTGCTTTCCATAATGGTTGCACCAATCTGCATTCCCACCAGCAGTGGAGAAGGGTTCCTTTTCCCCCACAGCCTCTCCAGCATTTGTTGTTGGTTGATTTCTTTATGATAGCTTTTCTTTCTGGGGTGAGATGATATCTAAGTGTTGTTTTAATTTGCATTTCACTAATGGCTAGTGATGTGGAGCATTTCTTCATGCACTTACAGGCTTGTTGAATTTCTTTGAGAATTGTGTGTTCATCTAAGATGCTCATTTCTGGATTGGATCTTTGAATTTTGGGACCCTAATGTTTTTTAATTCTTTGCAAATTCTAGATAGAAGACTTTTGTCTGAATACTTGTTAGTTAAAATCTTTTCGAAATTTGTGGGTTGTCTTTTCACTCTTTTGATAATTTCTTTTGACGTGCAAAATCTTCTTAGGTGGAGGAGGTCCCTGTTGATGCTTTCAAGTGTTAAACATTCATTTTGATTTCTGTCCATGAACTTTTTGCCTACTCCAATATCTTCAAGATTTCCTCCCACTTTCTCTTCCAGGAGATTTAACATTTCTCTTTTAACATTTAGATCTTTAATCCATTTTGACTTTAGTTTAGTGCATGGTGATAGACTTGGGTAAAGTCTTACTTTTCGGCATGTAGAGAGCTAGTTTTTCCAGCACCATTTGTTAAAGAGGCTATCTTTCTTCCAGTAAACATGTTTGGCTCCTTTGTCAAAAATAAGGTGGCTGAGTGTGTTTGTATTTGCTTCTGCATCTTCTAATCTATTCCATTGATCCTCAGGTCTATTTCTTTGCCAGTACCATGCTGATTTGTAGTATAACTTTCGGTCAGGAATTGTAATGCCTCCTGCTCTACGTTTGTTCCCCAGAATTGTCTTTGCAATTCTGGGTCTTTTTTGGTTACAAATAAATTTTAGGAATGATTTCTCAAGGTCTGTGAAGTATGTTGATGGTATTTGGTTAGGAATTGCATTACATCTGTATAACAATTTAGGGAGGATGGCCATCTTCACAATGTTTGTTCTTCCTGTCCAGGAACAGGGAACATCTTTCCATTTTCTCAGATCCTCTAGGATCTCTCTTCTTCAGAGTACTGTAGTTTTCATTGAAAAGGCCTGTTACTTCCTTAGTTAGGTTAATGCCTAAGTATTTCACTTTGTTCAGTGCTATCATAAAAGGTACTGTTTGTCTAATTTCTCTCTCAGTGTGTTTGTAATCTGTGGAGAGGAATGCTACTGATTTTTGTGTGTTGACCTTATAACCTGCTATGCTACTGAATTTTTGTATTAGTTCTAGCAGTTTCTTGGTAGAGTTTTTGGAGTTTTTAAAGTAGATTATCATGTCATCTGCAAATAGTGATAGTTTTACTTCTTCTTTACCTATTTTTATTCTTTTTACTTGTCTTTCTTGTCTAATAGCTGTAGCTAGTAATTCCAGAACTATACTGAATAGCAGTCGTGATAGGGGCATCCTTGTCTTGTACCAGATTTGAGAGTAAAAGAGTTCAGTTTTTCCCCATTTAGAATTATGCTAGCTGTTGGATTGTTGTAGATGGCTTTTATCAGGTTGAGGTAGAGGCCCTCTATTCCAATTTTTTGCAGGACTTTGAATATGAATGAGTGTTGGACTTTGTCAAAGGCCTTTTCGGCATCAGTTGAGATGGTCATGTGATTTTTGGCTTTGGCTCTATTGATATAGTGTATTGCATTTATAGATTTGTGTATATTGAACCATCCTTGCATTCCTTGGGTGGATCCTACCTGGTCATGGCATATAATCTTCTTGATGACTTGTTGCATTCTACTGGTGAGTATTTTATTGAGGATTTTTGCATCTATGTTCATGAGAGAAATTGGCCTATAGTTTTCTTTTCTAGTTGCATCTCTTTCTGGTTTTGGTATCAGTGTAATGCTTGCCTCTAGGAATGATTTTGGAAGGATTGCTTCCTTTTCAATTTCACTGAAGAGTTTGAGGAGTGTTGGGATTATATCTTCTATAAACTTCTTGTAGAATTCAGTGGTGAATTCATCAGGTCCCGAACTTTTCTTTGTCGGTAGCCTTTTTGTTACATTTAGTATTTCATTGGTTGTTATTGGACTATTGAGAGTACTTATGTCTTCTTGATTCAGTGCCACCATGCATGGACTCAATGGCGAGCTCAGAGTTGGGGGGGGGAGGGGGCAGCACAGTATGTGGTGCTGGAGGATCAAGCCCTGGTCCCTGCACTTGCCTAATCAAATACTTAGTCTCCTGAGTGCTCTCTCTGGCCCTAGTAAGGCTTACTTTACTTAATCATAATTCCACAGTGCAAGAGTATCAGGCTGGTAAATTTACTATTGTATTGGTATGATGGTTCTATTTAATTATTAGTTATTTTTGCAAATATCCACCCTACGTGATTTACAAATTACACTTTATTGCTTGTAGGCATAAGCATGCTGTATACATGAGTTCATTAAGGTCCATGGCTCAGATGCTCACTGGTGCTCTTGGCACACGCCCTCATGGGCAAGGGGGTGGGTGGGGCCACTTAGGATGTGGACTTTTGCTCGGTACATTCATTTCGCTGATTGACCCAGCTGGTGCCTTTGCTACCCTTTCCATCACCTCCTGAGCACAGGGCCAGCTCGTGGAAGGCCCTTGGGGCACAACTGCTGGCTATCAGCGACCTCCCCTTCCCGCAGCCATGAACAGAAGGACTCTGAGGATGCGGGGGCTGTCTTCACAGATCACTCAGGAGACTGGGGACACAGCGTTTCCTGCAGGTGCCTAGCAGCTGGGGAGGTCTCCTTCTACATGTGTCAGCTACCTACAGTGTGGCCCAGCTCTGCAAAGACCATGCCACTGTATTAGAGCAGGGCTTTCCCTTCAGCACCAGCACGTTCTGGAGGCCTCGGAAGACTCATTTGGCCACACCTTGTATCTGCGTCATTGTTTGGTGCTGGCTGTGGTTTACTTTAATTGTGAAGCACTTACAAAATACAGACCTAGCATGGGTGAGTTGTTTGACTGAGGAACACTGAAATGACCTCCAGGACTTCAGTTCACCTAGCTAAAATGTGTGAATTAATACTATGCAACTGTTGCCAAAGATGTTTATCTGTGCTAATTTCACTAATTTTGGGTTACACTGAAATTTTCATGCATGTTGGTGACAATTTTGATTAGACCCATCCCCTGGCACCTTCCCTCTGTCCTTGCCCACTGCACCCTCACCCCACCTGATGGCTCCTTGTACTTCTGGGGCACATTTCCTCCGTAGATTTCACAAGTGAGGGAAAACAGGTTTTTCTTAATCATTTTATTACTTTTAATAAGAAATCACAATGAGACAGTTTCAAAACACGTTAGTAGGACAGCCACAATAATTAATGCAATGCATATTGTTGTCTCCATAGTAGTTGATCAGAGTATAAGATGTAGACATGATAACTTTTCTGAACACTTTTAGTACAAATATTTCTTCTCATTGAACTAAGAGAAAGTAGTTGTATACATAGAACAATAATCCATAATAGTAGTGGGTTATCGGCAGAACTGGCAATGTCAGAAACTGTTGACTTGAGCCTTTTATAGCTCAACATGCTTACCTGGCTTCACTTTTTATACCTCATGGTTAAACTTTTCTGCTGGATGCTTAAGGACAAGTTAAGGCAAGACCTATATAACAAAACATGTAATTTTTCTATCTCCCAAGGTCAGTTAAATTCCCTCATGATTTACCTTGGAACCATGCACAGCAAGTGTAGAGCTTTCGTCAGTGTCAGCCATCTGCATGAGGCATGGCCATTTCTTCACCAGTTTGCTCTCCTTGAAAGCCTGAGACAATGTTTTGTCCTGGTGACTTTCATTCGGCACATTAAACCTTGTGGATCCCTTTGCTCTGTAGCCCATAATTTCCCTGAATAGAAAATTTGGAACACCACCGAATTACAGAATCTCTTATGTCCTGACTCCTCACTGACCTTGAAGGGATAGGTCCAAAATATCAGCTAACCGTGTAGCCCTTCTTTTACTCTAAGTTTTTGGTCTGCAAACTTCAGCTCTTAACCCTCCAGAAGAGAAGCTTAGTGATGCTATTACTCTATGACACAGGTACTTGAGCTTGGCATCATCACTGTCTTTCTGAATATTAAATGCCTTAGACTTAATGTGGAACTGGTATTTTCCATCAGTTATTGATGTTCTAACAAGCCCCTGTAGAATGTGATAAAAAAGAAAAAAACAGTTGTACATTTTTACACAGCACTTTAAAAATCTAACCATAGCTCCACATCATCTTTTTCCTTTTGCAATTCTTGTTTTAGGGATAGATCTATGAACTATGTGGATTATTCTGGAATATATTATAATTCATATTTTATTGATAATCAGCAAACCCAAAAGTTTTGCTCTAAACTGCTGCCTTTTAAAGGCTCCCTTTGCACAAAGAATACAGTAACGAAGTGGAACACATGAGCTTTGGTGGGATCCAAGTTTGAATGAAGCAGGAATAAAATGTGTTTGTGGAAACGGAAAGCATTTGAATATTGACTGATTAACGGGTAGCAGGGAAGAATATCTGCTGACTATAACAAGCATGTAAACATATTGTGTTTGCGTAAAAAACATTAAATTTGTCAAGGTGTATACTAAATATTTATGGAAGAAATGCCATAGTGGTTGTTATTTACCTTAAAATATTTTAGGAGGAATACTAGTAAGCACAGAACCATGTGGTGGTGTGCAGCTGTTTACAATAGTTAGGTTGAACCGTAGCAAACCATCCAGTTGGACAATATCTTGCTTAGTACTAGTTATTTCCTCAGGGTCACAGCCAATCTCACTGGTCTCTGTTGCTTATGCACAGCATTTGAGCATTTGATTCCTTTTTTTTTTTTTCATAATTTAACATTTTTATTGTTTAAATTTAACAATGGTTATATTACATATTTTCATCAGCAGATCAGTTTAGATTAATAGATATAGGTATATAAGATTGACCAAACATTTAAACATTAACACTTTCAATAAACATTACTTTTTTTTCTTTTCCCTTTCTTTTTTTAAAAGTTGACACATTGCATATTGACCTCACAATAGTTCTACAGAGCACAGTGTGTGGGCATGACCCACCTCCCTATTGATGTTGCTAAGAAGAAAACAGGAAAAGAAGAAAAGAAGAAAATTCTTCTCTTTGGACTAAGAGGAAGCAGATGCATGCATAGTCAAATGTTCTGCAATTACAGTGGGCCACTGGTGAAGCTTGCAATGCTGGAGGCTATTGATCTAAGCCTCCTAAAGCTCATCTTCTTTTAATTGAAACTTTTCGGCCCAGTCAGACAGCTCAGTGGACTAAAGGGCCTGCTTATGCAAGCTTAGGCCAGTGTAGGGACAGAAGTTCAATCCCCAGCGCCACTCAGTGCCGGCCCTGCCCCCAGGGCTGGCAGAGTCCTGGTGTAGCAACACAGCTGTAATCCCAGCACGGAGGAGGCTGAAAGCAGGAGGATCACCACGAGTCCGAGCTGTGTAGTGAGACCCTGCAACAACCAAAGACATTGGAATAAATAGATAAATAAAAGAAACTCTTCTGGAGCTATCTGCAGTCTGTAGAAAACTTCCAGAAACAGCACTGCGCTGTGGCAGAAAGCCCTTGCAGCCCTTTCCTTTAGCACCGTCTCCCTGCCCATCCGCCCACCCCAGGATGCCAGAGAGGAAGTGCAGCCTGCTCTTTACTGCGCTTCGCTCCTGGCTCCAGCCGCGCTATTTCCTGTGTCCACAGGGCTCTTCCTTTGCCTGAGCACGCCAGGTGCCCGCAATCTCCTGTCACCCACTCATGTCCCACACTCCAGTTGAGCATGGATGCTTGCCAGCCCTTGCTGAATCTAAACCTCCCCATTCCTCCTCAGCGCTCCTATGTCACTGCACTCGGCTCTGCAGGCTGATTGTCCCTGGTCAGTCAAGTCCTTCAAAGGGGATGGTAGCACCTTATTCATATTTGGGTGGACGCTGGAACCAGAAGGCAGATTTTCACCACCTGTGCCCTGCATCCACTTGGATGCCATCGCTGTCCTGGTGAGGCTGGTCTATTGGGCACATGATGGGGCCACACCTGGAGAGCTGTCTGCAGGTGTGTGAGCCTGGGTCTAAACCCAGCTAGTCTTCCCGCACTGCTGAACACAGCTCTTTCTTTGCCCACTAAGAAATTAAATGAAAATTGATGGACAAACATGCAGCAGAACCCGTGAATAAAGGTGCGACTAAATCAAGTGACTTGGGAACTGCAGGAACGTCGTTGTCACTGCCATCTTCCCGGTGCCCATGAGCTATCTTGAGTCAGTGGACATGGCCTGGCGATGCGAGCCAAGCGACAGATGTTTTGGTGTCTTCCTTTCCACATCTGCGACAGGGCATTTTCACTGATGACACTCCAGAAGGGACTCTGAACTTCAGAGACACGGTGTGTGTGTGTGCGCGCGCGTGAACGTGCCTAGGCATCCATCATGCTCTTAGGTAGATAGGAAGATAATCTGTCTTGCCGACTCTTCACCACTTACTTCATCTACCTGTATCTGCTGTCTGTTTGTCTGGCCAACCTTTGTCTAGTTGGGTATCCTAACATACTTGTGTACAGTGGCCACTAAAGTTATATTGCTCGAACAAGGGGAGGGGTTTATTTATTTATTTATTTCTGTGGCTGGGTCGACCTGCCCAGTGGGTGGGGCTCGCGCAGCATGGGATCGAACCGTGGTCCCTGGGCTTGCCTAAGCTTGCCTAAGCAGGAGCTTTAGATAGCTGAGCTATCTCGCTGACCCAAGCCAGGGAATGAGTGAAGACGAACAGGGTAATGAGCAAGGACGTGCTTAGTGTAGTGTTCTTGGCTTGTGCACTGCTCATAGTTCAGGGATACGTTATGCAAATCAATCACAGTGAAGGAAATAGACTTTAAATTAAAATAATAAAGATGCTCACTCAGTTGTGCCCCTTGATTACAGCTATGAAATAAAAGTACAGGGTGCGGGTGAGCGTGCCAGGAGAGGCTCTGAGAGAGGCCGGGAGCCGGGGGCAGGCTGCAGCCTCTGTGTGGGGCCGTTAGAAGGCCAGAGAGAGGGGCGGTGGGCTGTGGGCCACACGGTGGCAGACCTTGTGAGGACAGGGAGCCTGCCATGCATCCTGCAGACTCAGCCGGTATCAGCCCGGCCGTATGGGTCTCTGTGGCTTATCACACTGGAGCTACAGGTCATGCATGCCCCCAGGGAACCAGAAGGCCAGCATCTTAGTGGTCCTGGGCAGAGGTGACGGGATCTGTGATTACAGTGGTGGTGATGGGAGTGGAGAGACGGGGATAACGTGGCCTAATTTAGAAGGTGGACTCAGCAGGCCACATGAGGAGGCCTCACAGGTGCTCACGGGAGTGTCAGGAGAGTCTGTCTGTCCATCTGCTACCTGTCCATTCTCGGTCTAATGAGTGGTGACACAAGGTCACCAGTCAGAGGAGAAACACGTTCAGCAAGACCCATTGCTTTTGGTGTGTTCTTCGCCCGGAGCTGGGTGGAGCGCTGCCTGTCCTGCGCAAGGCTCCAGAGAACCAGCTTCCACAGATGCTGTCTTCTCTGCAGATTGTAGCGGGGGATTTCTCCTACTATTCAGTTCCATGGCACTGAATTGCATTTCTCTCCAAGGCTCCTCAACAAACAATTTACAGTGTAAATATATTTGTTAGCATGCAAATCACTCTGCATTATGAGTCTTGATTAATATTATAATGTGTTGATGAAAGCCTGTAAGTGGTTCTTGGAACTAAGGTTTCAGACAAAGATGTGCTGTTTGGGTGCAGAATGTTTGCTGAATATTAGATTAGGCTTTTTGTTTTGCCTCTCTCTTTCTCTTTCTCGTCTTAAGGAGATGCTTACCATGAAGTAGCAACCAACTTCAAAATACACAATTAATTAGCACAACCAATTTGTCATCCACACTGCACACAAACAATCCTCCCTGTGCTCCTCTCTGCCCTGATCGCACCCAGGCCTCCTTTTGTGGTGGCGGGTCCTCAGGTTTCACTACTGGCCAAAATCTTGTCCCTTGAGAAAGACTGTTTTTGTACCCCTGAGTGCCGTTTCAGTCCTGGGCCTGTACGTGGGCTGATCAGACCAAAAGTGCAAGTCCCTGGCTGCCCACTGGAAGGCAGAGATAAGGGTGCTGGGCGTGGACTTGGGACAGTGGCTTTTCCTCACTAGCAGTTGCAGCACATGCACCAGGACACAGAAATAGCACACTCTGCCCTGCCAGCAGCTCAGGCATTGACCGGCACTTTTCTTTCTTGGAAAACAAACAAACAATTCAGTGGTGCGCTCAGACTCAGAAAATAAGATGGGGTTAAGAGCACAGGGCTTTGGCTCCAGAGCGGACGTGGTGAAGCTCCAGCTCGCCCTCTTAATAGCTGCCTGACCTGAGCCAAGTCCATTGTGTGCAGGAGTTTCGCTTTCTTCATTTGGAAAATGGGGTTAATAACTCCAATTTCTTGAATTGGGAGTAAAGATGAAATGCAGTTGTGTATTCGAAGTGCTTTCCCGGGTCACAGACAAAAAGAACACAGCCAGTGCTTTGTATTACTCTGTACAGATGCTTGGCCTCGGCTCTGCCCAGAGCTGGCAGAGCCTGCGCATGGCGACTCTTCCAGTGGTGGGTTACGTGTCACCTGATGATCTCTGGGTGCTGACAACCACGAATCTTGATCCATCCGCGTCACAGCGCTGCTCTCCGGATGGATGCGGGGGTTGAACCGGTGGCCTTCCTTCGCTGTGGCGTAGATGGTGGCCTCAGTTTTCATCACGGGCCGAGCCTCCCCTGTGCTCTGGACCCCAGGTGCCAGGGCCTACTGTTGTCGCTTCCCGCGTCACAGTGTGTGATGCTCACCAATTGTCTGCTGTTATTCTGTGGACGACATTCCTTGGCGTGTGGAGGAAGAGTCCACGACCCAGCCAGAGTTCCCACGGATGAGGCGGGAGGCACGGTGTGAAGCCGAGGAGCTGAACTTGGCTAAAGGAGAGCACAGTGCAGATTGAACTTTGACCCAGCTTGGACCGTAACTGCAATCAGGCTTTGATCTTGCCCTGCGTCTCCCAGCCAACTGATAGCACTTGAGCATGTTTTTCGGTTCTGTCTTCTAAATCACTTGTGAGCTGCTAAGGCCTGGGGTAACTGATATTACCTGCAAATGAATAGATTATCCAAACAAGGTGCTCACACTCACAAGCTTGGCTTGGGAGGGCAAAGCAAAGTGATCTGTACTATAGAGGCAGAAGTGTGTCACCAAATGAAGATTTTTGTTTAGGAGCTTAATATATCTTATCTTCCTTCTTTTATTAAAATGCCGACATGGATTTGTACAGTATATTCAGATGTATTGGCAGACAAACACATGTTTGTACATAAATGAAGTTCAGTAACAGATCTTCTGTTGGCCAGTCCTTCCTTCCCCTTCTCATCTTTAGCTGACCACTGCTTCCTTGACTTATCCTGAGGTTGTCATCCCAAGAGAGGTACACATGCCCCGAATACCAGTCTATGCAAGTAAGGGGGTGGTGAGATAGCTCATCAGACTAAACACCCACTTAGGTAAGCACAGGGATGGGAGCTCAATCCCTGGCACCACTACAGGCCATGCCAGCTGGGCTGGCCACCACGACTGTGTGGAGTGACGTGTGCTTATAATCTCAGTGATGAGAAAGGCTGAAAATAGGAGGATCACTACAAGTCCAAGGTACTTAGTGAGACTCTATACCAAATACATTAAAAAAGTTCTCCGCAAGCCCTTTGCTTTGCTTTCCAGGATATCAGCCTTGGTTACCCTGTCCTGGCCCCTTCTTCCTACAGCTGTTGCTCCCTGTTCTCGCTCCAGTTCTTCCCATCAGGACACATGCATGTGGTGCAACGCCACATCTTCAATACTTCGATACTATTTGCAAGCTACTACTTATATCACAGCTGTGCAATAAGGTCTTAGAGGAGAGTTATCTCAACTCATTGTTTTTAATTTCCTCCTTGTGGCGTTCCATTAGGCTTACTCCGAATAGGCCTTAGTGTTATCTTCGTCTGTCTGAGCTCCTAGAAGTGCACCATTGGCTGGTATTACGGAACAGAAGCTAATTCTCTCAGGACTGGAAGATAGATGTTTAATGAAAATGCTGGCTGTTTGGGTATGGCTTTCTTCCTGGCTGACAGAGACTGCCATCTCACCATGTCTTCACATGAAAGGGAGAAGGTGTCAAGGAGAGAGAGGAGAGAGACAGAGAGAGAGAGGGGGGAGACTCTAAGGGACAGACAGGCGGACAAGGACTGTGATGTCCCCAGCGTCTCTCTGTGAGGACACTACCATTACCCCCAAGGGACCTACTTTCAGGAGTTCATCTAATCCTAACCCCTCAAAGGCCTCAGCTCCATGTATTATCATTTTTGTGGTTACAGTTTCAACCTAAGTTTTGGATGACAAAAGTTTTTCTTCCTGACTCACATCTTTCATGAGACCACCGTTGTCCTTGGCAACGATATCAGTGACCTGGGCTACACTAAATTTCATGGCTGAAGGAGGTTTCGCTGCCTTGTTTGGGAAGTGCTCTCTCTTCTGTAGACCCATGCAGCGCGCAGTGCACCCGTTGCAGCCTGCCGCGTTCCCTCCTCCGGGCTTGCTTCCCTACATCCTAGTTGCCCAATTGTTAATGTTGGAGCTGGCAGAGCTGAGTTCTGACGCCCTGAGCTTGGCTGTGTGACGACTCTTCAGATGGCTTCTCGGGGCTCCATGATCGTTAAAGCCACCTGTGTGCGGATGACATGCCCAGTTATGTATTCAGCCCTGGAATGTCTTCTGAAACCCGAGCCTGGGAGTGCAGCTGTCTTCATGCCATTTTTCTCTGAGTTGTCTAACAAGGTTTAAACTTAATGTGTCAAAAACTGGCTCCCTGGGTCTCTATTGTGCTATTTCTACCACCTGCTGGCCTGCTAACCTGCTCACCCTCCAGGCTCCCCTGCCTTTCGGATGACAATTCCATTCTTATTGCTAAGCCAGCAAGCATGGCTCTACCTTTGACTGTCATTCAATACTGCATACCCTGCCTTCCTCAGTCCTGGGAGTTACGACAGCATCCCATAAGCTGCTTAGCTTATAAACAACAGAAGTGTATTTCTTACAGCTCTGGGGTGGGCTCTCCTCTAGCCTGCAGAATGCTGTGTCTTTGTTGTCCCCTGGAGTAGCAGAAGGGAGGTGAGAGCTTGCTGAGGGTACTGGTCCCATTCCCAGGGTCTGCACCCACGTGATTTAATCGCCCTTGAAAGGCTTGAACCCGCACGCGATGAGCCTGGTTAATATTTCAGCAAATGCGCGCTGGGCAGTGGGGAAGCATGTCGCACTCAGAGTATAACCCGTGCAGTCTCCAACCTGCCCATGGAGCTCATCTGTCCTACCTCTAAAATATGAGCGAAGTCTGTGGACTCGGAGACCTCCCACGTCCGTCTCCCTGGTCCACGTCCTCAACTTTCTCCTGCAGTGTTGGGTCAGCTACTGTCTGGCTTCCTTGCCTCTCCTCTAGGTGACCTCTAGGTACACCTTGCCAGTGCAGCAGAGGGGCAGCCTTCCTCACGGGAAGACCAGCCCTGTCTCTTCCGTGACAGGATTCTGGAGCCATATTCTGCTTCTGTGAGAGCGAAGGGCAGTGCCCTAGGAGGGGCCCAGCCTCAGGCCTGTCGCCAGTGTTCCTATCTCCTGGTACATTTCCCAGCAATAGCGCTCACCTTCTTTCTGCTGCAGCTATTTTATGTAGAGACAGCCCCAATGGCATTTGGAAGAAAACATACAGAATAGTTTAACTTTTAAAATTTTAAACCTAACTCCTTCACTAGAAGATAAGCTGCGAGCAGCTGGATGCTCCATCATGTCGTTCCCATGGTCCTAGCACGGATCCTTCCAGAGGGCAGAGCTCCTATACATCTCTGGGAGTGAGTGGAAGTGTACAGGAGAGGAAGAGGCGACATTTTGCGCCAGGAAAGACTGCACAAAGACAGCTGCAGTCAGGGTCAGCATGGTGAAATGAAATCACCAGAGTCTAGCAGCTCCTGTTGGCCGGTGCTTCCACATTCCCCAGAGCACCTCCTGCATCCCAGGGCCCATCTGGGACAGCAACTTCACGGAAGAATCTCTGCTGAATGATCTCAGGTTTCCTTTTGCTTTCAACCCTTCCTTATTTTTCAAAATGGACAGGCAATTGGAGGATAAAGGGATATATAATAGGATGGCTAATATAGAAGAACCTGCTGGAGCAAGATAAGCGCTTGGTGTAGGATGCCACAAGCTCTTTTAAGCATTAAATTGTCCATAGGTTACTGTATTGTACCCTCCATTAACCTGTCTGGGATCTACTTGAGAACACAAATTCTCCTCAGGAGAACTAATTGTTGTTTGGCTCTATGCAAAATTAAGTCCTTTGTGCTGTCTTTTGACCTCCTCATAATTTCTCCTTTGCTATGGGATTTTGTTTTCCAAGGTTCTGTTTGTTCCTCATGAGTTGCAAAATAAGAGATATCTTTGCACATGGAAGGCCCGAGGAAGGAGCGAGATGCTCCGGGCGCTTCTGCGTCACTGCTCCTTGCCCCGGCGCTCTCCGGTCAGCCCTAGCTTTTGCGTGGTCGCAGAGATTTCCTGACAGGTAGAATTGCCGTGAGAGCTAGCTCATCTGGCTGTGGGCACGGTAGACCGAGAGTTTCCTCCAGGGGAGCTCTGCTTCCTGAAGGGTTTGTGCACTGCTCCTCCTGGCTGAGGGTGTTGCCAGGAGGTGGGGCATGGTGGGGAAGTTGCAGGGCGGGCTGTGGGCAGCCCCACTCTCTGTGCAGTCTCCCCTGCGCACCGTCTCCCAGCACGAGGCAGCAGGCTGCTCCACGCTACCCCACCCTTCTGCACCAATATGCACCAGAGACTGAAAGCTGTGAAGTGTGACCCAAGCGCATCGTCTCTTCCTTCAAGTTGTAGGGGTTAGGTGTTTGTCTCTGCAGCAGGAAACTGACCGATGCGCCAGGACCGTATGGGAGCCTATTGGCACGTTGCAGCCATACCTGTCTTCTCTGAAGGAGCAGGTGTCCACCTCAGGGCCCTGGGCAGCCAGCCTCATCTTCCTTCTATGACTTTTTCTCTTTTCCTTATTTCCTAAGAATTTGTCACTCTTCTTTTCCAAACCTGTTCCTACAACCTAATTTCTACTGTTCGCACCTTTCTCGTGAGTTCCCTAGCAGCCTAAAACCCCTTGTGACTTTTCTAACAACTCAAAGCTTAATTTCCAAATCAATTTGTACTCAATAAAAGCTAAGGCTCATCTCCTCCTTGGCTGTTCTTTTTGGAAAAGGATCTCTTGCTTCAGAACATCGCGTTCTGTCTCACCTTTCCCTGTCATCATTGCCACAGTGGCAAGATGATTCATAGGGATGCTCGCTACCCTGTGACGGCGCCTCATCAGGGCTTCTGGCCACCCGGGTTCAGGCTTTGTGGGTTGCCATTCTACGGACGAGAAACCCAAGGCTCCAAGGGTTCCTTGAAGACCACACAGTTGGTGGGAGAGCATGTCATCCTTCTTGCTCTGTGGCCACCCAGGGCCCTTGGGTGGCCCTCACAAGACCTGACCTTCTACTGCGCTTGAAGGACAGCACTTTCTCTTTCTGTTTTTTTCCCTTTTCTGCTTGAAGAGCCTCACACATGCTAGACCAGTGCTCCACCACTAAGCTACATCCCTGCCCTGAAGGACGCCACTTTGTCCAGTGCTTCGGTTTTTATTTTTTGGAATGTCAAACATATCTATATATCTATATATCTATATATCTATATATCTATATCTATATATCTATATCTATATCTATATCTATCTCTCTCTCTATCTCTCTCTCTCTCTCCCTAAATCAAAGTTTTCTAAGGCCCATTTCTTTGATGCTACACCATTCATGAGGAGTTTCTGTAGATTCCCTATTGGGTTCCAGGTTACTCAGTTGAAGAAGGCTTATCCAGCTCTATCTTGAGTGAAAAGTTCTCATTTTCAACCTCTGGCCAGTTTCTACTTATTATTATTTTTTTTATTATTTTCACACAAGATTTTATTTTGTAGTCCAGGTTGGCTTTGTGGAAAGTGTGGCAATCCTCTTACCTCGGCCTCCGAGGGCAGGAATTATGGGTGTGCCACCATGCCTGGTTCCTCTGGTCGTTTTTGTCCACATACAGTGCCAGGGAGGCTGCAAGGTCTGCAACAGTTGTACTTCTTACCAGGATACACAATGTTTTTGAAACCCACCTGTGAGGTCCTGTGTCATCCTAGGCCAAGAGCTTAGCCTCTGAGGAGCTGGGCAGGGAGGAGGTGTTTAGGTGTTCACAAGGACAGCGCCTGACTCTGACTCTAGCACTGTGTGGCAGATTAAGAGTCGCTCCACACGGGTCAGTCCTCTCAACAATGGCTAACATGGACCATGTCTGCGCTGGGTGCCTGATGCAGGGGTCTTTGACAGAGCTTTCAGCAACGGTGCACCCAGCCAGGAGTGTCCGACTTTGTTAGCTACAGTCTGGCCCCAAGGATGACAGAGACTCCTGTAGAACCCTGTCACATCTGTGCTTAGACAATTCTTGCAACAGGGCATGCTGGTATTGGGGAGATGAGGTGTTTTTATTAAAAGAAAAAAATGAAATGGAAAGGCCTGTGGGATCACTTGGGAAACGGGCAAGGGCCGGTGCTGGGCACTGCTGCTGGGTATCTCACTTGCCCTTGGCATCTGAGGTTCAAAGGACCCCCATTGTTCCTGGCACTGTGACCCCCTCAGATCCCAGTATGAAGGTGGTTGGAGCCTCGCTGCAGCCCCCGTCACAGCTCATTGCTGAGAGCTGCTCCACACCGTCTGCAGGCCCCCAGATGGCCCTGATGTCTGGCCAGGATCTCAGAGAAGCAGCTTCCCCTGGCCTCACAGCCACCTCCCTAATTACCCAGCCTTCACGTGTTTGAGGTGAGATGGCTGTACAGATGGAAACCTCCAAAAGCCAGAAAAGTGGCTGCGAAGACAGCGTAAAACCCTCAAGAAAGAGAACTTTGGCCCATGTCCTTTCCCTTCCTCTTGTCAAGACAGAGGGGCCTTTGGCAGCACTTTGAAATGGTTGCCAGGGAAACAGAGCAAGGGAGAGGAGAAAGGTTACATGGATACTGGATAAAACTAATGTGCTTTTTAGAAACATCAATTGGCAAGAGCTTAAGACTTCCGAGGTTCTAGTAACAGCTCATTTTCAAAGTTTCCCTTTCAAATCCTTAAGTACCTTGATGTCATTATTAACAGTATTTAATCATTGGTAAACTATAGTTCATCTCCATCAAGGACTTGTGCTGATGGGTTTTATCATGCATGGCCTGCTAAGTGAATTCTTAGCGGGAGCTTGGGGGGAAGTGGCTGGCATGCTGGACCGCAGGTCTGCAGGCCTCGGGACAGCAGGGTCTGTCCCTGAGCCATCATCTCCAGCTCTGTGTGTGTTGAAGTCAGTGGGCAGTGAGTCAACCGCAGCCAAATGTCACGGAGCTTTCTGTGCATGAAAAGGCGTGTGTTGCCACATGAAGCTCAGTGTGTGGAAGTGATTGGTGGAAGACCACAGGGCGTGGCACCTGGGGACTGTGCGTGAGGACGTTTCTCACAGGGCATCATGACACTTCGGTGATCCACTTGAGTCACTGAACGCCTGGATACTTACATGGGCTCACCCTCTTCAGCGAGCAGGCCCGAGCACATCACTTCAAAGTTAGTTTTGCTGTGGCAGCCTCTACTCAGAATTTATAACTCCCTGTCATTAGAGCATCATCCGCGCTGTTTTCTCTGTGTCTCCTCAACCCTGATTTGCTCACTGTGTATTATATTCATTTGAGCACGTTTATTTATTATCTCAGGTTCTCAAGCTTCTGTACATTTCCATGCCGTCTTATGAGTCCCTCTCCCTGCCGTGCTCCATAGAGCTGCTCTTTGGCTCACCGAACAGGAGGTGTGTGGTGCGTGCGGCACACCACTGACACACCTCTCCTGTTCACTGTGTGTTCAGGAACCAGCACAAGAGTTGCCTGGCTAGCATGGAAACTTCCACCCAGCCCTTTAGCCCAGTGTCTCTGGCAGCATGGCTGACATTACTTATGGCTGTAACATTAGACAGAGCTAAAAGAAGCCAAGAGCAAATTCTTAGGACAGGGCTAAGCTTAAGTACCAGGAAAAACCAGTTTAGAAAAGTGAAGGTATGCATTGGCCTCTGATGTCTGGAGCATTCCAAGTTGGGATACCAAAATACCAAGCCAGAAGTAGTTAAGGGCCATCTTGGAGGAGACTGGCTGTCAGTGATCATCTTTATGGCAAGGAAGTGAAGAGATCACAGACCAAGAGTACTCTGACCTGGGAGAAAGGGAAGCATTGTCTTCCCTAAAGTCAGTAGAGCAGTTGCGTATGGACACAGTCAAATCCCTTGCTTATGGTCACCTTCCTTTGTGCAAAGCATGTCAAAGGGTGGTTGACGCTGCGGGCTGATGAGACAGATGAGGCTTTGGTACCCAGAGCAGAGATCTTCAACTCCAAGTATTTTGTAGCCAGAGATGATTGCACATTGTACTACAGGCCCTGCACACTAACTGAACTGCGTTGTAAGACTTGCGTAGGAGAGAGGGCTTTTTGTGTCCTCTCATCGCCTGGGATAGGAGCTGGGTTAGTGGCCGCATTCAAGGAATGCGGGGACTTTGCTCCTTTGCAGCATGCAGGTATTGGAGTATTGCCACTGGAGGCCTTGACGTGGGCTTTATGGGAGAATGGAAGGATTCTTTGGCCAAAGGGGATTGTGGTTTCACTTCAGGGCAATGTCCTCTTGTGAGCGATATGGGAAGAAACATTAGCCCAGAATTTTTGATTAGCTTGTGACTTATTCTGGACTCCAGTAAAGAAGTTTGGGTTCCTCTTTGGATTCCAAGAAGATAAGTATTTTATGTTCTTCCCATTGCATCAATAAGGTAGGAAGGGTACTTTTAAAGTTCAAAAATATGTTTCAGGAAAGAAAATGCTATGACCTCACTAATGAATTTCATCTCATCTCTAAAAATAATTTTAGGGCTGAAAGCCCTGTGCTTGACGTGACCCAGTGACTTCCCATAATCTCTGCTTCTTCAAGGGCTTCTGAGGGAGGCAACAAAAAGTTAAGACAACATGGGTGGGAAGCAGAGTTTTATCCCTGGGTGTCCTGGGCTCCCACATGCTCAGACAGAAATCTAGCAGAGTAGAAATATGCGTGCGTGTGTCTGTAGCTGAGCTCCCCACCTGCTTCTCAGTGTAAATCTTAAGCAGGTGGATTTGCCACGGAGCCTCATAATGGGAAGGAAGATAGAGTGCTGTTGGACAGACAGGATAAGTCCAAGAAGGAGGCACTAATGTGCCTACCAACTTCTGAGCATAACGTAGGAGAAAGAAAGCCCGTCCAGACGTGTGCCAGCTGGCCCTTGTAGCCCTGCCTGGCAGGAATGGGGGAGTCGGCCTATTGCCTCTGCCCACCCCACTGACGACTCCTGGCCCAGAAGTCCATAAGCAGCTGGGAAGGAAGCCTAGGGTGCGCACAGAGAAGAGGTTTAATGTGACTGCACTGAGCCTTAGGTGGAATTCTACGTGAACTTGCTTTTCCTTAACAATGGAAATAGGGGTCTTCATATATAACATATTTACAGAAGTAGGCAGCAGTATTGTAAGGGAGTTTTAAACCTCAGTGTATGTAAGTACATATATGTGTGCACGTATATACAATATATAATATATAAAATATATTATGCAAACTATTGCAGAATCATTACAACTCTCCTATTATTATCTTAGTCTCCTTTGGCTTAGGCTTTATAACAAAAGCCCTGGCTTCCACCACAGAGGTCTTTCGCATTGTTCTTGAAGCTGGGAAGCCCGAGTCTTGGGCTCTGGTATGTCCAGTGTCTGTCTCTAGACTGGCGGACCCACGCCTTCTCGCCATGTGCTTGCACGCTGAGGGGGCCCGGTCCCTGCGAGCCGCTATCCTTCTGACCATATCTGAAATGACCACGTCCCTGCGCAGGAGAGTTTAGCACGAGAACACTGTGGGACTTCAACGTGTAACAACACCCACTAGCGAGCCTCCGTCCTGTGTGCGCCGGTCTGCTGGCTGTCCGTCCACGGGGACAGCGCGCTGATGTTGCTGACCTCTTGTGCCTGGCCCTGACTCTCACCACTTCACCACGCCATTTACTGAGGAAAGTTCCTCTGTAGCTACTGACATGACTTTTCAAAGGCAGAATGATCTTTAAATATATTTAGAACAATGCCACTCTTTGGATACCTTTAATGATGCAAATTTAAATGTTATTATATTATGAATGATGGAAGAATGTTTATTGAATAACTTCATTGTGTTCAGCGGTTTTAAGTCTTCCATATTTTTCATTTAATACACATAATAATAATATTTTAAGAGCTCATAAAAATCATCCTTTTCAGAAGAAGAAATCTCTTTATGCCATGAAACACACACAAACCCAGAGCAGGACCTCAATGTACCTGGTTAGGGCTCTGAGGATCATGCTTCTGCTAACATTCTACAGCATCACAATTTTAATCTAAGCCTTTTTACAGGAAAACAGGCATTTCATTTTCTGCATGCGGGTGTTTAATTTTTCTTTGAGGTTGCTGACTATGGGGTGGGTCTGGCGATGTTCAGTTCTTTGGAAACAATTGGGTGAGTCAGATACTGCGGGCTCTGGGTGGCTCAGGAGGCACCGTCCTGCTTTGCTTTGGTCGGAGGCTTCCCCAGGCAGTGCCAGCCGTGAGAGCTAAGAGACACTGCACGAGGGGGATGCAGAGGAGCACGCACTCTCCGCTGCCCGTGTTGTCACCGGGTGCTGGATCTCAGTGTCTGTGTTCTGTGTTTTAATGTCCGTCCATCCCACCGCCCTTTTGAAGCAACTGTCAGACAAGGAATAGTTGCTGCACTTCTTTATATCTCAGGTACCCAATATTGACAATTAACAAATGTTTATTGAAAAACAAACATACCATAGAGTTTGGAATAAGCCCGGTGACCAGTGTCCACAGAAATACGGTTGGGGATTATGTTCCTCTGTGGGTAATGCCACCGCTTCTTTGACTGTGTTTAGTTTTTAAAATTAAGCAGAATAAAATTAATTTTATTGAGTCTATTTTAAGCAGTTAGGGCCCCACCGAGGTACTCTGGCAAATTATGAAACAAACCTTGGGAATCACTGACCTAGATACGGTGTCAAGGTGATAGGGGCTCCACGAATATAATAAATGATATGGAGAGGCTCCCTCGGCCTTTCTTCCTTAGGAGGGCAAATGGTATAAAAATAGCCTAGAGGAACATTGAAGAGTGTCTGAGCAAAGCGAGCCACAGCACCTGGGGCCGCTTTTCTACCCATAGTCGGGTGGCTCTATTTAATACCAAAGCCATTCATTTAACAAATAGTCACTAATGGAATGTGTGCATTTACGATGCTCCGGACGCAGGGCGAGGTCTGCCAAAGATCCAGTGGCCATGCTTGGGGCCTCTTCCTCCCACGGGCTCTGCGGGAGGGGCAGGGAAGAAACAGGCGTTAATTAAAGGAATGCAGGAGCAGATTCACCGTGGACGCATTCTTGTCCCTTTGCCTGTTCCAGTTAGAATACAGGTCGTTTCCTGGTTCCTTTGTCCTACGCTTCTCTCCAAACACTTGGCTCCTCTCAGCACCATAAAAAGGGAGAGTGACGGGCTATACCTGAACACTGATCAGGTGTTTAAAACTTTTTTTAAGAGAGGCAACTCAATAAAAATGAAAATGTATCTTATTTATGATTTCCCAGCTATCATAGCCTCTTGATCAGTATATTGAAATAGGTGAAAGCAGCAAAAGAAGGCCCAGTGACCCAGTTGTGCCAAACTCAGTAACTGAGGAGGTGAGGAACGGAGAGGCGTGGGCTTCAGTGGTGCTGAGCTCCTTGAAGAGAACGAGATATTAGCTGAGCCAATGATAACAAAGACTTGGGAGGCATTATCCAAGACAATGCTACCAACAAGGTATCAGCGGACCCTGGTACTCTGGAAGAAAACCTTGTTCAAGAACTCAGAGAACAATATAATGAATACAAATTCTTACTCTTGCTTTTCCTTCTCAATGTTATCTGACCTTCCTCTCAAGCATACGAGCGCATGCTGCCTCCTTATCCTGGGCTCCCAGCTGGTGAAATTTTCTTGACACTAGTGGTTAGGATGGCGCACAGCCCAGCTCCAAGGCGCTTTGTACACTGGCAGCAACACTGTTTGCGGCACAGCTAGGGACCTGATGTTTCTGGTAGTGTCTTCTTGGCTATTTGTGAGGTTAGTTCCAGAATACTGGCACAAGGGAAGCAACGGAACAAACAAAGCTTTGCTCTCTACCTTTGAAGTTTATTGAAGGAGATCCTTCAAAAGACATTAGTGAAAGAAAACCATACAAATTTTATTACAAGGACACCCTGCGGTGGGAGAAATTCAGTGAAGAGTGACTCAAGATGATGGCTAGAACTTGGAGTTACTTTGCGTCTTAGCAAAGAATTGTACACTTTCTTGTCCAGAAGTGACAGAGCAGAGGGTGTGGGGGTTTGGGGTAAGGGACAGCAGGCCGTGGCCAATTTACATATACTTATATGTGAATACGTATGCATATATGTGTATATGTGTCTTGCAGATTAAGAGTAATTTTAACTCGAGTTACTGTGTAGGCTGGGCCTGGGATCACCTTTGGAGGCTACCTCAGGTGACGAAGCCCGCTTTCAGGCAAGCTGTGGAGGCTTGCTCTTCTGTGCTCTGCTGTGTCTGTGTGTTCAGCTCAAAGCCTCACATAGCAGCAGCGGAGTGGCCGTTCTGATCCCCTCATTACTAACTCTTCTGGAGCTTTCTTACTTTCTGAGCACTTACACTGCAAGGCTGAGTGTCCCGCACACAACTGTGCTGTTTGCTTTGCTAAGTTCATGCAAAACAGTTGATCCACTTGTGAGGTGCGCAAGCTTTTTGATTTAATTTTATTTTATTGTTTTGTTTTTGCTCAAGTTATTTTAAAACAGACCAGTTTCAACAAAGGATACGCCCAGTGTCCTCAGTGTATGACGCAGTGAATAGCTAGAATGAAGAGTTCAGCCCTTGACCCGTGGGAAACGCAGCGGGCTGCTTCCTTCCATGGAAGCTGGAGTGGGAAGTGGAGCCCAAGCAGTGAGACGGCGGCATCAGCGGGGTCGTCCTCTACGTTGTCACTCTGTGTCATGACCTTTGTAGGTTGGGGAGCCGCTGTGTGCAGTTAGCATGTTCAAAGCTCTTTGGAGATGTCAGCTATGAAAAGATGCAATAGACATTTACACTAGCGAGAGCATGGTCTGTGTGTGTGTGTGTGTGTGTGTGTGTGTGTGTGTGTATTTGGTGACGTGAGATATTTAAACTTCCTAGACTGAGGGATGGGATCTAGGCTTGAACAGATGAGACAGCAACTCTGGGACGATGGAGCATGAAGTAGGGCTGTCAACATAAGCCTTAAGTCACTTGCGCTAGAGCAGCGGTTCTCAACCTGTGGGTCTCGAGCCCGGCGGGGGTCAAACGACCAAAACACAGGGGTCACCTAAAGCCATTCCGAATCATAACTGTAGCAAAAGTACAGTTTTGGCGTAGCCACCAACATTATTGTTTGGTTTGGGGTCACTGCAACGTAAGGAACTGTATTGCCGGGTCACAGCATTAGAAAGATTGAGAACCACTGCGCTAGAAAGAGGGTAAAAGGAATCCAACACTGTAAATGGGACTTTAGAAAACAACTTCAGTGTAGGGCAGCTCCTCTGTGATGCAAGCTATTTGGTCAGCCATGGCTGTAGGAAGCCCACAGACCCAGCATGGAGCCTGAGCCAGCATGGAGCAGAGCTGAGCATGGGGCTGGGTCCTGCTTTCACTAGCTTTTTTTTTTTTTCAAACACGGACTATATGTTGGACCTCCCCTGCTCTGCTCTCTCCTTCAAAGTGAGAGCGGTGCCTCTTCACACCCCAGTGCCTGACGCCCCGTGCGTGAGCTCTGCCCTTAATGTATCCAGGGTACAGTGGTCCATGAATCCTCCAGGATGTAGGTCAAGTTGGCTAACCCTGAATAGTCAGATGAGCAGAGGAAGGAGGGAAAGTGGGGCAAAATTTAGGGGAAATATGGAGAGATCTCACTTGCATTGCGCACAGAGCCTCTGCAGGCTTCGGTCCCACACATGCCAGTTTTCACTTCGGCCTCTCTGATGACACACAATAATTTTGTGCTCCCTGATGCTCCTTTTCCTCTTTTCTATTCAGCTAATACCTCTGCCTTCTCATTGTTAGACATTCTATGCATGCGGATGATAAGGCAGGAGGAGCAACTTGCCACGTGGCTGCTTTAACCCATAATTTCACTCCAGAAACAATTTTGTGAAGAAGTAACTCCAAAGTAAGAGGAAGCTCTTTACATTGCGTGGCTTTTAACTGGTGAAAAACTCAAAGTCAGCAATGCGGGAATGGCTAAGGAAGTCATTCTATATTTATTCCAGGAATTATTTTAAATAAAAATTATGAAGAATATATAGTGCCATGTAAAAGATTATAGCAGAGTAATCAGTAAAACGGGAAATTATAAGTTTTGCTTGTGCTGCAGCTATGTACTTATTCACATTCACACATCCACAAACATTAACATAAGATCTAACGGGCGTATGTTGCGCTGGGCTGAAAGGATAGATTCGCATGACTTTTCCCGTCTCCTCTTTTTCTTTTTGTGTGTTTTGAAGATAGAATGTCACTAAGTTGCCCAGGCTCTCCTCGTATTCGAGATCCTCCTGCCTTAGTCTGCCATGTAGCTGGGATTATAGGGGTGTCCCACCTGGCCCTGTTATCTTTATGGCTGTGACAATATTTGTGACACAACAAAACTTCAGGCAATGACGTACCCAGAGAGCGATGATCCACACCCTTGCGTTCCTGGTCACCCACTTCTCTCTTACAACGTAAACAGCAGATCAAATCCGTCTCCTTTGAACAGCATTTTAGGGTGCTCTCCGTCTCCACCTCCATGACCCTTGGCCGGTGTGCAGCTCACCAGTTCACATTCTGAAGAATCTGGAAACCAGCACAGAGTGTTTTTCTGGCCCAGGTCTTACTATGAGCCAGATGTGATGGCTGCTCGCCTGGATCCAGCCCAACGGTTTGACAGTGACATATTTTCTTCAACTTGAAGGCAAAAAAATTCCACTTCACTTGTGTCGGTCGCATCCCACGGCCGCCAATCGGTTGCTTCATCATCTGAAGCTGAGATGATCACCTGTCCCTGTACATTACCCCAGCATTAGTGTCTTAAACTAGCAATGCCTCCATCGGCTTCCTGGGTCAGCCAAGGAGGAGCGGCCTCGCCACATGCTTCTGGCTCACGGGTGTCCAAGAGCAGGAGCCTCTTGGGTGAGGCAGCGACACCAGGGCTCATCTGGCCTGGAGATCTCCACGCTTGAGGAGGCCTCTGTTTGTCATCCTGTGGGTTGCTCCATGAGGCTCGTTGCGTGGCACTGATTCCAAGGAGAGGTCACAGAGCTCCTCTGTGTTCTGTGACACACCCTCAAGAGTTTGCCGGGTCCCTCTGTATCCCCTTGCACACCAGGAAAGCCATTCCACCCAGGCACATCCTGCATCATTCAGCGTGAGAGTATTCTGTGCCTCATATGACCGGTGCGTGACAGAGTTTCGCTACCATAGTGCATTCTCTGTCCCTTGGCGATTTGCATCTCACCTTAATATAAGATGCTGCTATTAGATGCTGAATAGATGCCAGTCACTTACAGCAAACCCTTCAGATCCTGAATCTCACCCTCCGTGTCAGGGCCAGGGATGCGCTGTGCCTTAGGTGTGCTTCTTCCCATAAGCCCCTTGGGCGTGGCTGCTCCCCACCTGAAGACACTATTGTCTGTGCCCTGCCCTCGCAGACATCCACAGAGCAGTGCGCATGCATTCAGCACTCCCTAGTGGGGAAGGGCAGCCTAATCATGGCAGAATGGCCCAGCCATCGGAAGAGGAAAATTGGGTATCTACTGGAGTTACTAATTCAGAGCGATTCCGAAGCTCCACAAAGTACATGTCAACATTACTTAAAAAAAAAATGTATTTGGTATAGAGTCTACAGGGTCTCACTGCAGATTGGACTTGTACGCACCCTCCTGCTTTCAGCACCCCAAGTTCTGGGATTGCAGGCACGCACCACCACACCCAGTCTCAATCACTATCTCAGCACACCCTGGGGGCTGGACTGGTACGCAGGCCGGGGATTGAATCTCGGTCCCTGCATCTGCCTAAGCAGATGTTTTAATCCACTGAGCTATCAGGCTGGCCTTTTCTTTACATTTATTTTTTTTAAATTACTTGTTTTTTTACCTTTGATCCCACCTCTCAAGATTTGAGGGTAGTTTTACCTGACTGCGGCTTCTGGTGTGCCGATGCTGCTTGTCCCTTTCAAGGCCAGATACTTTGTAGCTGAGCATGTTAGATTTCGCCTCCCTGGCACTGACGTGTACATATGTGGGACCCGAAGACCTTTTTCCTTTGGAGATTTCTCTGTATTTCCTTCACCTTAACCTGCCACGAATCCTCTCTCCCAATGCAGTTCTTTTAACAATTTTGGGGCTCCTGTGACTATTTTGGTTTCATTATATTAGTTAAAAAAAAAAAAAGAAAAAATCGCCGAAATCTCTTTCATACCAGCTTTAGGGTAGCTTTCACTTCTATCCAAGAATAAGCTTTAAGTGGAGAGTGCTATTGTAGCACAAAAGGGTTTTGTTCCATGCTCGCATTGCCGGGTACTCTGGAAGCAAACCACACCCAGGCTGGATTTATCCCACCAGCATCTGTGGCTTTCGTCCTTGGCTTGGTCCACCGGGTCCGACCATAACTTTCTCTGTTATCCCTGCCACGGTGTCTGTCCCACCCCTAGTTGTCTTCCCTAACCCTCTGCCTCACAACCCCCAGACTCAGAACAAGGATTAATCTCATTGCCTGGCCACTGTAGTATGCCAGGAATCGTATTTCCACCGCTTCCTTTCCTCCCGCCTCTACAAGCACCGTTCCTGCCACCAAACGTGACTCCCACTGCCTCGAGCTATCCTCGCCACGCAGCTGCCACGGGTTGTCCCTGCGTCGTTTCTCTCCTGCCCCTTCCCTTCTGACTCTGCTGTCTCCTTTATTTGAGTTGTGCACCTCTTGTGATTTTAAATACTTCCCCAACATTCTAGTCTCTACTTTTTAAAACCACATTTTTGATACACATTTGCCCCCATACTTACGCTGTTTCATGAAGAATCTTACATTTTATTTACAAGTTAAAGCACATCCCTGAGGTAAAGCGAGAACCTGAGTGGTTTCCTTGAATGAGCACCCGCTCTCCACACCCCGCCTCAGCATGCACAGAGCTGTCCTGCAGTACGCAGGGCTTCTGTTTCTGTCCCTACTGCGCGGGGTGGTCCACCTCTTTGGCATCATCCTTGGCCTCCTGGCTGGGGATCTATTGCTTACACAAATTCCCCAGCAGCTATTGCAAAGGTCATCACTTCCCTCTAAACACCGAAGCCACTGGGTTCGTCTCAGCCGTGTTCGTTTACTATTTTCTTCCATATTTTATGCAGCCTGGTTTCCCCCTGCTTCCTCCTTCCTCATACTCCAGTAGCCTCTGTCGAGTTCCTTAACTCTCCCCCAGCCCTTCTCCTGGAAGCAGCCTTACACAGGCGCTGACTGTAAGCCTTTGCTCCTTCTCAGTGTCTCCTTAATGTTGTCCCTGGAGCACCGGTTTTGTGGCCCCAGTGCCAACCTCTGTCCCTCATATGTGTGGTTGCAAAAGGCCCATCCAGGACCTCGGCCTGCCACTCCTGTTCCACCTGCTTTTCATCTAAAGCCCTGTTGGTTCGTAACGTTGGCTTCAGCAGAGCGTTCCTTACAGTTTGTTGTATAATATACTATACCTAATTTGTAGGATTATTTTTATCATATTCACCCAAACAGTCAAATGCACAAAAGTGCAAGAGATCTGTTCATATTCTAGAGACCCAAAGGGTCGATCTAAAGACCTGGATCCCACGTCAATGTCCTACACAAGTCCAGCGGAAGACATAGAGCCCACGACAATGTGTCATGTAAGTTTAGATCAAGGATCTGCATTAGAAAGGCCCAAAGGCTGATGGTGGGGCGAAAGGTAGAAAGTCTATGCCAGCATGATGAAGGACCTGTGCCAGCGAGCTGACGGATTGGCACCAGAGCCAGAAAGTGACACTGAAAGGAAGAACCAGAGCACACCTGAAGAGAGCCATAGCCATTCTGGTGACGGTAAGGACCCGAGCTCCTTCGACAATGAGGAGAGTCAAGTTCACACCCAGAAAGCCACAGTGCTGAGCTTCTCCAGGACAACCCTCAGCGTACAATCTTCCCCTCCGGTTCTCTTACTGTACTACTAGCAACGACCTGCAGGTGGCGCTCCCACACTCAGCACCATGCTGGTTCAGTTTAGCTCTGTGTTATAAGTTGACCATGAGTGCATCTACCACATTTTTCTACTGTAAATTTGTTCTTTAGCATAACAGTAGCTGGTCGTGCATCTCAGTACTTCTGACTGAGAAACAGGAAATCGATCTTTGTGTTTACCTACTTGATATGATGAACAACAAGGTGTGTGTATATATGTGAAAGGAAGTTGGAAAATGGGATTTTCACCCACGTTATGTTCCATCTACTGGCTTTGAGTATGTTTACCTGAGCTTCATGTGAACACAGTAGATCAACTGCAGGATTTAAAAAAAATTTTTAAAAATGACTTCTGGGCTGGGGAGATAGCTCAGTGATCTGCATGCCTGCCTGGCAAGCATGAGACCCCAAATTTGATCCCTGCTCTTGCATGCCATGCTATCCCTGGAACCCTGGGCACATCATGTTACCCCCAAAATCAGGTATGGTGCAATCCTAGCGCTGGGGAGGCTGAAACAGGAGGATCACAACCAGTCTAAACTGCTGTAGTGGTTGATACATTGTGTCAACTTGGCTGGATGACTCAGCTGCCCAGTTCCCTGTTTGTGGGAACCCCGCCCTTGGGTACAATTGCTTCCTCCCTGGAGCATGACCAGGACCTCCCTAGAATATGATTGGCTCCTCCCTAGAACAAGGATCAAGGGCCCATCCTGGGGTATGGTTGGTTCCACCCTAGGGCACAATGGGCCCACGTCAGAATGACTGAGCACAAAGAGACTTTTTAAAGGGCTGAGGAAGGAGTTAAGACTTCACTTCGTTGGAGAAGCTTCTATCTTCGCATTCAGCCTGGACCTCATTGTCTGGCTTGCAGCGCAGACCCGTTAGCCTCCAGCTTGGATCGTTTGCCATCTGTCGCAGACTCTTCAGCGTCTATCACAGATACTTCAGTCTTCCATGGTAGACCCATCAGCCAATGGATGGAGACTTACATGGAGTGCTGCAGTGAAGTTCAGACCTTGGGACTGAATTCTTCAGTCTGGAGCGTGCAGACGCCCTCTGCAAGCTTCCTCATTTGACTCTGTGGCTGACTTGTAAACCAATCTTATAATTCTTTATAGATTGTATAGTTTGTGTTAATATCCATTCCTTATATTATATCTGTACTGTTCCTCTAACTAAAACCCTGACCAATGCAACTGCATAGTGAGATACTGTGCACAATAAATAAATAAATAAATAAATAAATAAATAAATAAGTTTAAAGCGTCTTCTTTTGATTTTTGTGGTCGAAGTAACCCAGTTCCGTACAATGGCACGTGAAGAGCCAGATTTGCAAGTTGTGGAGGCAGTCAAAAGTGAATCATCAGATAACTCATGTTTGGAGGATGAAGATGATCCATTATGTTGTAATGCATGCTTTCATAACAGAAGAGCATTGAGGGGTGATGATGGCAATAATGGTGATGATAATGACTTTGACATTAGCCATGTGCGTCCAAGTTTCCATGACAGTGAAATGGAACAAGAATACAGATACCCTTGATTCAGAAGACAAAGAAACCAGCAATGTGAGCATATACTTGACAAGTGGAAATTTTACCAAAAAAGTCATGCGAACCCATGGAATTGTTGAGTGTAAGATCTAGGCATGAAAACTTAGTGGAAGTCTTGGCAGGGGTGATAGGTTTTGCATAGGACAGCATCACTGCCACTCACTGTTGGTGACTGTACCAGATGAAATGGGACCAGATGCTGTGCAACACGGAAAGGGTAAACTGTGAGTAAAACACATGAGCACCAGTGACCACACCCAGAAGGTATTTGTCGTGACACTTCACTGGCTGTCCTGAGAGCACTCACAGGTCTGCTGTACATAGCAGGGACTTCTCATGGTGATCATAGGAATGTAAATGAATTAGGGAAAAGGAGTGGGTCAAAATAGGACTTACAACTTTATGCCTTTGTAGATGTGAGCAATTATTTAGTCTCCACTGTAAACATTTAAATTAAGATTTATTGAAAGCAGGCATTGTTATTCAATTTTTTGTCCACTCTTCAGTAACTATATATGTTAATCTGAGCAACAGATTGTACAATAAAAATAGGTGATACAAAAACGATTATTAATTTGCTGGTTTTGATTAGATAATCTGTAACATATGTATTGTTGTATGTTACCCTGTTTCTGTCTTTGCATCTGCTATTTGCTCTTGTTTTTATTTATCCTCTTCAAAATAAAATGAAAATTAAAAAAATAAACATTCATTCTGGTACTCAGCCATGAAGATTCTATTTATATAGTAATAGACTGAACGATGTAGTCAACAGATTTGTCCCTATCTCCCAAACTAATCAGAATGTGACATTGGACAATCAGTACACCCGTTTCCAATCGTTGTTGCATTTGCTAAGAAAGCACAGTGTACCAGCACAGGAACTGAACACAGGATCAAAGCAGAAAGTCCAAATGAAATGTTTGTTTGTTTGTTTGTTTGTTTATTTATTTATTTATTTATTTTTCCCTTGTTTCAGAACCTTTGTTTGTTTATTCACTCATTTTTATGGCCGGCTCAGCCCGCCCCGAGGGCAGGGCTGGTGCAGCATGTAGTGCTGGGGATTGAACCGTGGTCCCTGAAGCCGCCCAAGCTTTCCCAAGCAGGCGCTTTAGAACACTGAACCATCCCGCCAGGTCCCCAAATGAAATGTTTGACTTTCAAAGTGGAGTATTGTGCACTCCAACCTTTGAATTTCAGGAAGATATGACATTGGTCTTGTGTACAGCAAAGCAAAACAACTGGTACTGCCAGTGCCCACCAAATGGAAGCCTGAGGTGGAGATTTTCTACAAGACCGAAGGTGGAGAAGGTGTTGATGATGAGTTATGCAGCAACTATGATGTGATCTTAAACAGAAAAGATTAGCCAATGGCTGTGTTTTACTTGGCTGTAAATATGCGTGCAATAAATAGGTTGATAGTTTACAGAAAGTATGCAAAATAACATGCAGACATTTTCTTAGAGGATTTGAACTGGAGCTCGTAAGAGATCACTTCTCACAGATGGAAATCCAAATGTTTCTATACAGGGAGCTACACAAAAGTTTGGGGAACACACCAAGGGACTGATGGGTGGGCAGGCAGGTGCAGCATCTCTGAACCTACCTACTTCAACAGGAAAACAGAAGCTACATCAACTACATCCTACAAGAAGGGGCAGAATACCAAGACACGCATGCATTTTGTGCATGGAGCATGCAATTTTCCTATGTGAAGACAGAGTTGGTTATGACAGTGGAAAGAAAGCTTATTTTTGTGAGAGAGTTCTATTGTAGAATATGTTTCCAGTAGTTCAAATAGGAATTTATTTCTGGTGTTTTCCTTCAGCGTTTGTAGGCAAAAACACAGAGGATGCAAAGTGCTTATGCCTCCTCGACGCAGCATGTTTCTGCGCCTTTGGGACTAAATTAATGCTCTGCTCTGCTCTGCGAGCCGCATCAGTCTCACTCTGCTCAGCAGCTGGAATTTGTCCCCGAGTTTTCCCTTTCTTTGCTCTTCCTCACCTGGTGTTCTCTGAGGACAAGGCATTTTTCCCTGGAATAGTTTTTGAGTCATCCATTCCTTACGTTCTGTAGCAGTGATTCAGTTTATTAGCCTTCAGTTACGACGCCCACCGATTTCTTAAGGAGCATAGCTGCTGGTATAATTTCTCCACCAACCCTCGGTATGTCTCTTCACACATCCTCAGCAACCCCCACATGTCAAGAACTAAAAGTCCTCTTTGTACAAGAGCGATCCATTTAAAATAAAACTTATTATAACTGACATAGCCTCCTCTGTTGCAGCAAATTAAAGTCTGTTTCTAAGTAAGTACAGTGCCTAGTCTGACCACTGCTCATGATTCGCCTGTTCCTGCTTACCCTTCCTCGCCTCTCCAAACTTTCCCTCTTGCTTAATAATCTCGACTCAGTGAGTTGCTTGTTGATTCTAACTGGCCCTCAGCAGTTTTACTGGTTTGTGGAATGGCTTACATCTTTTCCTCTTTCTTGAAGGTTCTGTCTTGTATCCCTGACCTTAACTTCCCTGACCTTCGTCATCTTCCAGAAATTAGCTCAAAATAAAAATTCTTCGGTCAGACATGCTCCAGTTACCCAGTATCTGTACATGGGGCACTTATTGGAAAGAAGAGATGATGGAGGGCTTCATGATCAGGGGCAGTTTCCCTGGACAGCCTAGTTGTAGACTCAAACAGCTGCAGCAACAAAGCAAGCAAAGCAAAACCTGCCTTAATCTTCCACACGAGGGGCCCAGCGGGATAGCTCAGTGGTCTAAAGCGCCTGTTTGGAAAAGCTTGGGCAGCTTCAGGGACCACGGTTCGATCCCCGGCACCACATGCTGTGCCAGCCCTGCCCTCAGGGCAGGCTGAGCCAGCCATAATAATGAGTGAATAAACAAAGGTTCTGAAACAAGAAAAAAAAAAAAAATCTTCCACACGAAACCCCTTCCCTAAGTTTCACCAAATAAGTCCTGCCAGACTCGGCCTGAGTGAACACGTGCACGAGGCAGACCCACGCGCCAGCTGGCTCTCTCCTCCTGCCCGCTCAGGCCTGACGTGGGTCTGTCAGCTGGCTTCATTTTTAATCTTCCTGGTGACCACCTTGGTTGGGCGTCTACTTCCTGGACTCGCCTCTCCTGCGAAGCTGGTTCCTGGCTGTTTTCTGTCAATTTCTGTGCCTCTCTCAGGTGTGGGCTGAGGGACTCTTCCATTTTACACTTATCTATGGAGGAGAGGTAGCCATTCCCAGGTCCAAAAACTAAACCCTAACGCTTCCACGCAGAATCGGCTCTTCCACGATGCGTCACTCAGGGGCTTCTCTAGGGAGCAGTCTTCCTAAATTCCATCACCACGTCTTTATACTAGCAAAATTACATTTCACAGAGAGAAAAATAATTGACATAACACCTACCAAGGGACTAAGCAGGGATCAGAGCCGTTTTCCCAGCTGCTTTTCTTTACTTGATTCTGTTGTCGCCAATGCACGCCCTTTTGTTAAGAGAAGATCATTTGGTTTCAATTTATTATTGTTTACACTCCAGTTGAAGTAATCAACATTGTAACAGGCTTCGTTTACATCTAGTACCTGTGTGGATTTGGGATGCCTCTGAATGCTCAGTGTTATTACTTGGATGTGCCCGGCACCTGCTACCTGCCCATTCAGGTCGTGTGGAAGTCACACTGTCAACACCTCTGGCCCTTCCCCGGGAGCTCAGCAGCAGTGTGTCTGTCTTGGTGATGACACAGGACCGCAAGTCCTTGCAAATGCATCTACTTGAGATGAGACAGGAGCAGCTCACCTTGTGTGCAGGAGAAACCTTGCGTCTGTGCCTCCACTCTCATCTCTATGGGGCTCAGGGCCGGCCGCCTCCCTCAGCTGGCCCTGGCGGCTGCCCTTGCAAGTGAACAGGGGTGGGTTCTTACTTCCTGAGGACCCCCAGGACTGGCCTCGCAAAGGTGCGGGGATGTGAGCCGGCTTCTGGTAATCACTACAAGCAGTTAGCACCTCGGATTCCTTTGGCATGAACGGATGTGGAGACACTGAACTCTTTTCAAAGTGAGAGTAGAGGAACCTTAGAGGAGCACAGCAGACACACAATATGTTTGTCAGGGAGACTGGGACAGGCAACATCTGGCGTAACAGTGGTCATCTCTCCAAGATCCGGCCTGACACCTGCATGACCTCTGGGACACTTTCATCCAGTCCTTTAACTTCTGTCCACTCTTGGGCTCGTGCACATAGAATCTGTCCAGTGGGAATGTTCGGTTTTGGTTTATCTCAGTCTTAGGGTGTCATGCAGTGCCATAGCAAAATGTGCATTTAGGGTTTGTCATGTGACCCTGAGGACGCAGGAAGAGGTTCTGGGATGTACAAGTTGTGGTTGCCTTGACATGAGCCTGTAGCAGTGCTATTGCCTCGAACTCTGTGTGTATGCTGTCAGGTGTCAGAGAGCCCAGGCCGCGTGCAGGAGGCTGGCTCTCCAGTCTGCACGCGCTTTGTCACCGTGCTCCGGCTTGCATCTTCTCTTGCTCTCCCTCTTTCTCCCCTAGTTCTCTGGGACACGGCACTGGGGCTGCAGAAAGACCACCAAGTGTAGCGTAGGGTGACAAATGCGGCAGAATTCGAACCCTGGCTCAGCTACATTTTCATTTAGGGGACTTCTGCTACGTGCCTGAGTCTATACTGTGATGTCTGAACTGCGCCAGTACTACCTACCTTTCAGAATTATCACAAATATTATGTGAGTTCTTGTGGGTAGAGGTGCAGCACATAGAGTCTGGCTTTTTTTCCTTAACTAATCCGTCTGTATGCTTCGTATCTCTCTGGGCACTTGGGTTACAGTGGTGTGAGTCCAGCCCCTGTCACCACGGAGTCTTTTGTTCAGTGGTGAGAGAGCTTAATAAAGTAAATCAATTGTGAGTTGGCAGGTAATGAAAGATGCCAGGGAGGAGCGCAATCGGTAGTTACTATTATTGTCGCCGTCGCCATCGTCGTCGTCACCATCGCAGTTGCAGTTGCTTTGGATTCCTGTCTTGCTAGTCCCTCTTCATTCCCATAGCTTCGCCTTTCTGCTCCTTCCTACAGCTCTGCACCCCCACATCTTCCTTCACATGGGCTGCAGGGCACCATGGTCCCCAACGAGGTGACATCACTGTGCCCGAGAGATCAAGTACCAAGAGCCAATGCTTTATGAGACTCATTTGACCGAGGCCAGATGCTCTCAGCCTGTTCTCACAATTCCCAGCTTCCTTTCTGGCCTAGGACTGACTGGGAGACTAGGAACACAGGTGTAGTCCTGGCCATCTTGGCTTTGGCCACCTGGGCATTCCCAGAACTGTGGTTTCCAAGGTAAGAACCACACGCTGTCTTGGACCAGGGCAGCCCATAAATCCAGCACCTGCGCTATTCTTGAAGGCCCCTGGTGAACTGCGTGGCAGACCCAGCTGTTCTTTCTGTCAGCCCTGGGAATGAGGCCCTGAGAACGAAGCCCCTACATCTCCAGCTCTGCACTGTCCACCTGTGGGTCTGGGGCCTGCAGCTGCACGCAGATGCGGCTGGCCAAGCTCCTAGCTCTTTGTGGCTCAGGGTCGTATCCTGCTCTGTCCACGCCTCTGCCTCCGTTGACTGTGACATTGCTCCTACCCTTTTACCAGAGGTGAGGTTTTACGGGACAGAGAAGTCCACCTTCCAGGAAGTGTTTTCATGGTGGTAGACCAACACGGTTTTTAGCAGATTGGACACTGCAGAGCAAGAAACGTTTAAAAAACCCATTGTCTGGGACATATCCCAGCCCATTTCAGTAATACTTCTGGGTAAGAAGATGTATATATTTCAGTTGCTGGGGATGGGGCTTGTGCCTCACACTGCTAAGCACCCACCACACACTGAGCTGTGTTGCCCAACCAATGCCGGGTCATTTCTCAAAGTACTTAGGTGACTTCACAATGAGCATGGTGACCTCAGGGGCTTTGGGTATGCAGAAGAGACTGCAGGCTCCCATAGGTGCAAAACGCGCTGCGGGCTGTGGTGTAGCAGGCGCACAGAGGACTCCACCCTCCCAGCGCAGAGAGGCCGGCGCTGCATAGAGGAGGACGCACTGCTTGTGCAGACTGAGCGGATAAACAGGAGAGCTCAAGGAACTGAGGAGGAGGCTGGAGGAGCGCGTGCTGCTCCCCAAGTGCAAGGCTGGTGAAGAGCCACCTCTGCCCTGAACCCCTAGGCTGCAGCTCACCGGCCTCACCTGGCAACGCCTGGCCTGGGCCCCGCCCTCCTGCGCCTCTTCCTCCTGTGTACCAAGGAGCTCCTGGCAGCACTGGCCGCACAGGATGAGGAGCGGCTGGCTGAGACGTCCCTGGGAGATGTCGGTGGCAGCATGGGGGTGAGTGTGGAGGAGTGTGTAAGGTGTGCCAGGAGTTCTGATGCCAGGCACACGGGCTTTCACTTCAAGGGGTAGGGAAGTTGCATTTGAGCGTGGGGTCCTTTTCCATCCTGAGAGTGGGGTGCGGGGGTAGTCTGGCAGGGAGGGGTCCTCCAGGGCTTGGTTCAGTCTGCAGCAGGCGCTGTACCATAAGGGGACAGAAACAGGCTGAACGCGGCCTTGCTGTTTATCTGAGGAATTCCACATCTGGTCTGTGCTTCCTCCTGTGGTTCTGCTTCTTGCTACAGCTGCCGACTTTGCCGGGCACCAAGCCCGTGGCTGATTCAGCTCCCTCATGGTCCTCCTTAGGGACAGGAGTCAGCTCATGGGCTCTTTTATGACCAGAAGGCTGGGTCTGGACTAAGGCTGCAAATGCATAATGCGCTTGCTTCTCTTGCTCTGGTGGTGTAGGGATTGGCACCAGGGTGCCACCCTGCAAGTTGAGTGCTCTCTCACTGACCCACACCCAATTCCTTTGTTACTGTTTCCTTTAAGTTGGGGCTGCAGAGGGCCGGCCAGACCGCTCACCTGCTTAGGCAGATGCAGGGACCAGGTTTGATCTGCAGCGTTCGGTGCGAACCCTACCCCTCTGGTGCGCTGAGATGGCAACGGGGCTGGGTGTGGTGGCATGTGCCCATAATCCCAGCACTCGGGAGGCTGAAAACAGGAGGGTCACTGCGAGTCCAGACTACGTAGCGAGACCCTATAGACCCTGTAGTAAATTATAAATAAATAAATAAAATAAGCAAAATAAAATAAATTGGAGTTGCATGTTTGTCACGAGTATTCTGTGTACCTGGGGGCTAGAACTTACTCTTGAGAAATCCAGAATGGCCTGGTGGGCCTTTTCTCCCCACTGTTCTTGGTGGTCCCCTGTTCTGGGAAGCTTGTCCTGTGCCAGCCGCAGGGAATGGCTGGTGGGGCGTGCTTCTGCTCCTGGCGTCCTCTGCCCTGGCAGACGCCCCTTCTCCTTGTCGCCATATGCCACTGAATCCACGGCACTCATGGTGCTTAGGAGCCCCTGGGGGCTTCTGTGGATCCCTGTTCCTGTACTGAAGCATCAGAGTCAGTGGCAGCACTCAGGGAGGGCACGTGACTCTTCGATCTCGTCCGCTGAACACCGTCCGCAGTGGTCTTTGCTGCGAATCCACTGGCCAGGAGCCCAAGGCCGTCTTACTTGGCTGCTGGAGCCACCTGTCGGAAAGAGCGGGAGAGGTTTCTTCCTGCCACTCGGAGGCTCCCGATGTGCCGTACAGCACAGCAAAGCTATGGCCCCGGTTTAAGTCTGTGCTTTCTCTTGCGTGTCTTCTATTTCAACTCTGCCTGCAGGGCAGGAAGCTGGAGTTTCTTGGCTTCCCTTGGGGGAAAAAGGGAGAAGGGAGAGAGGGAAGGTAAGGCAGCTCACAGTGCCAGGAAGTACTGCTGGGCACTGACCTGTCACGTTGTTCGGGGTAAGGAACCACTAAAAGTATCAACTGTTGACTGCCTGACAGCCTGTGCCAACTGTATGTCCTAATTGGTTCCTTTCTCTCCATAGTCTCTGTATTAGGCAGGCATATTATTGAGGCATTTAGAAAGAGCAGTTCACATGCTTGCTCTATGCTAAGGAGTGGCACGGCCCAGATTCCACCCCAAATCTTTTTTGGTGAAAAGTTCCTCCTCTCCCTTCGCCTTTAGAGTTAAAGAGTTAAACAAGAGGAAGTCAGGCAAATGCTCTCAAAATGTTATTGAGAAGTTTGGCTTTAGGATAGAATTATCCTAAATAAGTGTGGGTTTTAAATTGACTGTCCCCTCCTTCCTACAAAGGCAGGAGGTACCTGTCAGTACAGGTGACCATTGTCTAGTGACCTGGCTCCTTTTTCTGTTCTTTCTTCAGTAGGTCTTCCTTTTCTGTTCTTTTCTTTTCTTTTTTTTCTGTATTTTAGAGAAGGGTCTACAGGGTGTTCAGGGTCTCACTACTAGATCAGACTCATAGCGATTTGCCTGTGTACAGTCTCCCAAGAGCTGGGATTACAGATGCCTGCCACCATGCCCAGTCTCAGTTGCCCTCTCAGTGTGCCCCGGGGGTTGGGCTGGCACAGCAGGCCCGGATGGAACCTCTGGCCCTTGTGGCTGCATGCAGGTGCTTTAATCGGCTGAGCTATTTGGCTGGCTCTTCCTGCTCTCTTTCTGCAGGTGTGTGTTCAGGCTCTCTCTTTGGTTGAGAACACTGTTCTGGGTGAGTTGGTCAACACTGCTTGAGAATAGCATCTCTGGACTCTATGCGCACGTTTCAGACAGTCTTCCCTGTTCATTTTCCTTGGATGATTTTTGTTGAGTTAAAGCATGGCCAAGGTAGGCTTGGAAGTTTGTACAAATAGAGAGGAGGCAGACTCAGTGCAGAGTGACACTGGGACGATTTTTCCCCTCGGCCTGTGAGGGTGAGGCCCTGGCCTCCCAGTCCCTTGGAGGTGTGGGATTTGGCTCCCTCCTTCCAACTCCCCTTGGTCCCATACAGGACTGAGAGCGGACTTATAGGCCCGTTTCTGGCTGTGGGCCACTCTTGGCAAGTGAGCAAGGAGCCCAACAGAGCACTTCCACAGTGGCAGGGACACTGCAGGGCGGGCAGCTTCCTAGCAAATGAGTGGCTTCTTCCTGAGAAACCACGTGCAGCTCCATGAGTGAGAACCTACCAGGCGAGCATCAGCTGTCGTGGCCCTCACACTTGCCCAGGGCTCCCTCAGGTGTTGTCGCTGCTGTATTCCTGACCTGGGAGACAGCAGGCTCCCTGGAGTAGCTTCTGATTTTATCTCTAGATTTTTTTTTTGTTTGTTTGTTTTGCTTTTATCTTTTGATACAGCAACAAGCAACCATTCAAGATTAGCATATTTTTTAAAAATGGAAGAACATCTCCGCTGACATGCTTCCCTCTGCAAAACAGCTTTATATAATGTATGTGATATAAGCTTAGGTCCTCACATGAGCAAGCGGAAAGAGAACACATACGCGCTGTGCTTCAGCATGTGAACCCCTTCAGTGTACAAATAAAGAACGCAACAGTGTCAGCTTTTCAGTCACTGATCTCTCCCTGTCTGTCTTCTCCCTGCCTTGCTTCCGGCCTCCAGGAGGGATGGCAGCCCAGGCTGTCTCCGTCTGGTCATTTTGTCTGCTTGGGTTGCAGTTCAGTGTCCACCCCACCACTGCTTGGACACTGGCTTGCTAGGGGCTTACGTCGTCGTCGTCGGAGGTGTCGAAGACCCTGCTTTGTCCCTGACTTTGTCTTCTGTAGTCTCCTCCTTTCTACCACCAGGGGTCTCTTTCTAATGTGCAAACTGGGCCCCAAGCCTCTTTCCTTAAAGTTCTGTCTGGAGCCTGTGGCCCCTGGTCCTGCCCCGAAGCCGCTGCTGCTGGGCCACCTGCCATATGTGCTCCACCTGCACACTGAGCCCTGCCAGCAGTCACCCCCTTCTCTGACTCCCCCAGTAGTGCATGTTCCACTCAGAAGTAGATGTCTGGTATATTCTGCATTCATACTCTGCAGTCAGCTGTGGCTTTCTGGGGAGTTCTTCCTACAGCATCATCTCCAGGGCTAACCAAAGGCTCTGCCACATGATGTCAGTGGACAAGTGAATGAATGAATGAATGAGTGAGTGAGTGAGTGAGTGAATGAATGAATGAATGAATGGACAAATAGTGAATGAATGACTGAATGGGCGAGAAAGCCAACTGTACCTTAGCCTTCGGATGTCAATCCATGTTAGAGTGTACCATGAGAAGAAACAGCTTCTGCATGACAGATTGAGAATTTAAATTGAATTTTCAATGATTCCTGCCTAAATTATCAATGAAGATCATTTTAATTAATTTGTGCAGAATTATAAATTATAATATTGCATTACCTTGAAAACCAGTATTAGGAAGGGAGAAGTGACAGGCATGTGTTGAATTGTAGCTATAAAATATTCGACATCCATTAGGTAATAACATTATTGTGTGACATTTTAAGAAGAATTTTATAAATAGGTCATCATTGACAATGCTGTATCTCTGGCTAATTTTCTTGCCAGTTTTCTCAATAATTGGATCCTAGGTCAGTCTTTAGCCGTAGGAGGAATGTTGACAATAACATGGACATTTAGAAACTGTCTCTTCGTAATTCCATGTGGGATAAATTTTTGGGTAAATAGTGAGCCAATTAGAGAAATATATGTGTGCTGATGAGGTTCTGAAAGCTGCACCAGTGAACCCTGGGAGACTTCAGTGCCTGGATTTATCAGCAGCTTTGAATTGACATCCTCTTTTTGGGAAAACTAGTTTTTACCTGCAAGTAGCTTCTGTTAGAGATTTTCAAATGGATGTTGGAGAAAAGAACTGGGAATTTAAAATGCATGCGCATTTAACTTTTCCTGGCACTAAGAAGGTAAAGAGTCCAGGGGAGCACTCACTGGCGTCACCCAGAAAGGGACACCCTTGGGTCCCTTGGAGCAAGAGGACAATAAGGCGTAGGGGGCTGGCTGCTGGCTCCTAGGTGCATGATACTGCTGCTCTTTTGATGACACATGTGGCTTGGTCTTGGCCTCCAGTCCTCCCAGGCTCTAGCTGGACATTCATTGCACATCTGAGAGTTAAATTCACAAGAGGCTGGTGAACAATGCACTTATTTACTGGCTTAATTAGAGGTCCCTTCAGTTCCCAGGACAGGACCTCTACAGGCGCAGGCAGCACCACCCTGCAGCTTGTCCCACGATTGTGCCTTGTCTCTGGGTTATGCGTGGACCTTGAGGGAGAGATGTGGCAGAGCAGATGGGTGCCTGGACATGGCTTCTGGCTGCCGTGATGGGTTGTCACCACCCACACCTGTGCGAGCAAATGCCAGGCACTGCCAGAAGTCCAGGTGGGAGGGAGGATCCCAGCAGGCCTGGTTTGCATGCACAGGGAGAGCTAGCATCTGTACAGCCCCGGTGGACGCCAGGCCCAGTGATTCTTCACCACATGGTGAAATTTGGTAAGCACTGCGTCATAGCTTTCTTCAGGAGAAGACGGTGTTTTTCCAGTAGAAGGGGAGGTTCGGAAGATCATGACTCTTGACCCTTCTCCCCGCTCCTTCCTGCTTCTCCTCAGGGTGGGAGGGTTCGTTCTTCAGCCCTGTGAACTTGTGAGAAGGAATTTGCCTATGCGGACAGCAAACCCTTCAGAGTCCTCTGAGCAGCAGCGGGCCCCAGCACTCAGGCAGCCCAGTCTGTGTGTGGTCATGCTCAACCCTAGAGAAGTAAATCAAAGTCCTGGAGGTTGCGCTGATGGCCTCCCTAGTTGTACACCTGCCCCGTGACCTCTGGCTGCTCTCGCAGTCTCTCTGTTACTTCCGCACATGGCCCAGGAAAGCATTACTAAGCCTCTGCGGGGACCACGTGAAACTACAGAGCAAACCAAGTACTCGCCAGGCAGTGTGCAGCTCTGGAACACGGGGAGCCATGTCTGTTTCTCAGTCTCACCAAAAAGAGGAACACTGCTCCTGCTTCCTGCTCAGAAAGCAAGTGTAGAGGCACGCAGAGGCCTCTCGCCAGCGAGCCCACACACCAGGAGCCTGCGGCTAGGCCCTCAGCCCGCTGAGGGAGCGGCCCACAAGGAGGCCCTGCCGTCTCCAGCGCCCTGCTGCCACACAGTGTGGCTGGCCCAGAAGGCCCTCAGGTTTACCACGACGTCATCTCGCTGAGCTGGTGGGCCAGCCTGAGCCAGCGCAGAGCCCCGTGCTGTGTTCTGCTCAGGTTCTTCCTTCCCAGAGCCTGCGAGACATCAGCGTGTTGGGTGGTGACTCTGGATGACATTTGGGCGGCCAGATGGGGCAGCACTGGGGCTCTGGGTTATTTACTCTCTGGCCTTCTTTCTGATGCATAGTGGGGTCCAAGTTAGGGGACCCTGGAGACTGGAGCGTCCTTGTGTCAGCCTGTGCTGCTGCAGTCCCTGCGCATTCCCACACATGGTGAGGCCGGCTTTGTCCAGGAAACGATGGCCATCCCTCCCTGGGGGCTCCTGGTGTTGGAGGTGCAGCGTTCCACAGGACGTGTAACTCAAGGCCTCCTGCAGGAGCCCTGTGGAGGAGCAACCTGGTCCTGGGCTTTCCCAAGCACCCTGTGTGTGGAGTCAGCAGGCGCCGATGCGAGCGTCCCAAGTCCTAGTCCACACCGGGCCTTGCTCCTATCAGCAGATATAGCTAAGGCAGCACAGACCATCAAAATCAATCCTTGCTCTCAACCCCACAGCTGACAGTGTTCTAAGAGTTTCAAGCCTCATGGTTTATCTTATCCTTCTGAATATTCACGTGGTACCTAATTTAGAACTCATAACTTTTTCATCTTTTTCCTTAAAATAATTCCTCCAAATTAAAATAATAAACCATGTAGATACTATAACTCCTGGATGCCCCTATAGTGCCAGAGATGGTGAGTTAGCGTCTATCTGCTCCGTTCCTTGAGGTGAAGAGCAGTCGATTACTGAGACTGGCAAGACAGGCAGGGGCCGCGCAGGGGCCCGGGTGGAAGTGCGCGTGGAGCGAGGAGCCAACGGGCAGGATCTTGAGACGGCCCCACTTCTGGTTTCTCCAACTGCTGCAAGGCTGAGGCCAGGCTTGCGCTCCCCACCTTGTGGGAGGGCCCGGTTGCCACGCTGATCAGAGAGCCGGGAATCACTGACCACTGCTCGGAGAGCCTGTCAGGGCCCTGCCGCCCGCCCGTGCCTAGCGAACTCCAGCCAGCAGCGACGCCCGCGTGCTCTCCCCGCCTCCTAACCCAGAAGGGCGCAGTGACTCTGGTCGTTAGCTTTACAGCTCACAAACTTCTGGAGCTCCTCCAGACGCCACCTCCTCCAGCTGGAGGCTGACATTTGGGATCAAGAATGGACTTGGTCGAACTATCTTTGATCTTAGATTTCCTATGGGCTCTTCCTTTCTATTTATTTCCTTCTGCGATTTTTCTGAATTTATTCATTCCTTCTTTTCTTTTAGATAAGAAAGGATTTAAACGAATTTAACTTCTCAACTATAGTACATGTTGATTTTAGAAAATTTGAAAACTGAGAAGTAGGGAGAAGAACAGACATTTCCAATAATCCCACCTCTCAGAGATAAACACTATTCACATTTTGGTACATTTCCTATCAGTCTAGCTTTATACATCTTTTTTTGCACAGTGCAAGCATTATTTGCATCCTATTTTGTATTTTTTTTACTAAATTCTATGCACATTTCTCAAGTGATAAAATATAGTTTAAAACCTAACTCTGATGCCTACATAATATTCCATAACAAAGCCATAATCCGTCAACTCATACCTTTTATCGAATACTAAATTATCTTTATTTTTTTCTAAAACAATTATATTCATATAATCATTAAACACTAACCTATATTTTCACCTCTGATTATTTTCTTGCATTAAATTCTAAGATGTAAGATCACTGAACCAGAGCACCCCGTTAGGTTTGGCATGCTGACATTATTTCATTAGCCACAGATATTCCTGCCAGCGACGCAGGTTCTCCACAGCACTACTACTGTTATTTTTTTACTTTAATTTTTATTATCTGTTTATTGTAATTTGTTGTTTTTCTACAATATAACAGGTCTCCAAAGGAACCTAATGTTTGGATTTTCAACTGTTTGCTTGAGGAAGAAAGTTGTACATTATTTAGATGGCTACCGACAATCAATTTTATATCTGAAACTTTTTCATGTCCCTATTCAGTGGCATAGTTAAAAAGTATAAAACGTGTGAATAGCTCATGCTTTGCCAATGTACAGCCTACTAATAATTTTCAATTCTAGTTCTACTTAAAAAATTAATTTAAATTTTGGAATCAAACTGCAGAGTGATGGTTTTTTAAAAGAAAATGGAAATTACACCTACCACGGGTGTTGAAAAAGTATGTATTAAAATTTGTATCAAATAAGAAGAGGGCATATTTTGTAAAAAAGCATAATTTCTATTGAATTGTATCTACTAGACAGGAGATTTAAGTTATAGTTTCCTGATAAAGTTTTTATCCACGTGTAACCCTTAAAGTGCCCATCTATCCATGGGTTTTCCCTTGAGGTGAAGGCCATACAGCTCAGACACAGGTGGATAATGATGACGTGGAGCTAGAAGGTGGTAATAAATAGATACTGTGTAGATGGTAGTTAATAGATGACAGAGAATGTATGCAGATAAAATATGAGATATAGTTGGTGGAGGATAAATGCATGATAAGTGGTAGATATTACATAGATGAAGATTATAGTTGATGGATATGGCTGGTGAACATTCAAAGTATTTAGATAGGTGCTAGATATGAACAAACAGATCACAGTTGATAACGACAGATTATAAAGGTAGTAGAATGTAGTTGGTAGGTGATAGGCCAGACAGTAAACACATCATAAGTATAGACTGCCGCGGGTAGATAGGTCATGGGTAGATACATAGACAGGTGGCAGGCGATGGGCTGACACTGGTCAGAGCGGCCTGCCTGCCAGCAGGGACCGTCCTCACTGCAGTGAGGGCCCCCTGGACAGTGCTGAGCCCAGGTTTCCAGGTTTGTCAGCCTGGGGCTAACGGTTGTGCTTGGAGCCGGTGTCTGGCTGATGTGGAGAAGGTGCTGGCTATGGCGAGAGGTGGGAACTGGGTCACCCTTTTCTCTCCGGTACGCACCTTAGATTAGAATCCACCTTCCACGCTAACTCTACTTGAATGGATACGTGATGACTCATTGGTAGTGACTTCTGTTCTAAATAACATAAATGTTTCTGGGGAATCAGATAGCGCAGTTTTTCAAGGATTAAGAAAGTCTGCCCCGAAGAGAGCCCTCTGCCAGGCTGTGTACTGCAGAGCCGCTCGGGGTCCTCTCCGGCAGGTACCGGGGAGCTCAGGCCAGCTCTCACGTCTTCATGAAGCACCAAGCCGGTCGCGAGGTCTCTACCCTCCTGCCCCTGGTCCTTCTCAGTCCACCTCCTAATGCCGCCACTGTGGAGGCAGAGGCAGGAGGACTGCAAGTTCAAACCCCATCTGAGCAGTTCTTCGGGAGACTCTGTTTCTATTTAAAAATAAAAAATAAAAAGGGCTGAGGATACAGCTCGGTAGCTGGGTGTGAAGCTTTTCAACACAGGAACTTCAGAAAGACATGAACATCCAGTCTCCAGCAGGATGCTAGCATGGGTGTGTAAATTATGCAAGATTAGCTCTGGCACAGCGGGGGCTGGAAGGCAAATCCTCCGGTCTTCTGAAGAGGCCCAGGGAGCCTGCAGCGATTGAGGACAGCCAGTGTCGCGGGTAGAAAGCAGCCCAGTCTTGTTTTGGGGCTCACAGGTGTGGGAAGATGGGAGAGGGGGTCAGGAAGAAGCTAGGATAGTGAGGAACCTGCCCCCGCAGGGGCTGGCGGAGACCGGAGACCGCAAGGATGCTCTCCCTCCCTCTCCTGGAGTCGCCCTTCCTCTGTACCCGGAGCTGTTTTCTGCTCCATTTCCTCTTCAAGCCTCCGTCACCCTCGGAGCGCTCTGTTATCTTCCACATCATCCTAGCTGGAATAAAATATAACTGTGTCTGAAAAATACAGAAATCAAAGCTCCCCTTGGGGATTTTTTCCCATATCACCTGTCGAAGTGAAAACCGGTGTGTCCTTGAAAAGATACGTATTTCAGGCCGCAGGGGGGCTAATTTGCAAGGCCCATTACTCAAATAAAACATTTAAAAGCATCTCCGATAAGCGGTGCTCTCGGCCTGTTTCCGCTCCAGCACCACCCACCCTAACTATGGGTTTCCTGTCAAGCTTCGGAGCCCGAACTCGAGATTTATCAATTGCTATTTTGACTTTTGCCTTTACACTTTCATTATATCACTGCATTTTGAGTCTGGGCAGAGCTCTCTCGCTTTTTGCAGGCTTCCTCTTCCTGCTCTAGGAGCAAGAGCAGCTTCTGAGCGTCCCCCCGGGAGCGGGGAGAACACTATGCCGCCGTGACTACCCACTGTGTCCAGGAGCGTGCACGCTGTCGTATAGCAGATAACCTTCCCGGAAGACAGAGGCTTCAGTGCCTCTGCTGTTTCCTCCATGTTATGCAGAGCTTTGCAGTGTTTATAATTCAGATTGTTAAAGAACTACATATGTATTAATTGTTTTAGCAACAAACCCGGGGGAGCAGCATAGGCTTGTAATCCCTCACTGTCTGGAGGGTGAGACAGGAGGATCATAAATTCAAGTCCAGCCTGGGCAATTCAGCTACTTAGGGAGGCCCTGTGCTAAGTAAAAATAAGAAAGGGGGTTGAGGATATAGCTTAGTTCAAAGGGCCTAGGGGTTTGTTTCCTACTTCTGCCAGGGGAAAAATGAACCAACCTAGAGGAAAAATACTTCTCTCCAGGAAGATAACATTTTGCTGGATCCTCTTTTGGTCCTGTGCTGTATTTCATCAGGACCTGTTTACCCCCAAGCAAAAAGATCGCCTCCCTGAACGCCGGCTTTTCACAGGAGATATTTAATGTCCTTCTCACTAATCTGTTCAGCTCATACTTACATATTTAATCTTTTATATTATAATTTAAATAATTCTGTATAACTCATAGCTTCCATAAATATTTCCAGGTGCCTATAAAATTATCTGTCTGCAAATGTAAGTTAATTAACCGATTTCTATCACTGTTTGCTTTGGAGGCTACCAGAGCACTGAGTGATTCTTCCCAGTAGTATCTGTACAGCGCTTTCACAGGCTGAGTAAGAAAACTAGTCATGCTCAGAGCGCAGCTTCTCGATGGCACAGTTATGGGTCAGGAGTTGTGAGGGTTTCAGAGCCGCCATAGGTGCTGCAAACAGCTTCCCATGGGTGGGGTGTGCACGTGCACACACACACATTTGCACACATGCACACACGTGCATGCATGAGCACATGCACACATGCAAACGCTCAGCCCCAAATCACGATGGCGTTGTCATGTAGGAAATTACTGTTCATCCTGAATGCTAGGAGCAGCAGGGTAGAATGCGAAAGTCTTGGTCAGTTCTGGTTTTTGGCTGAGCTGGTCTTAGGCCCAAAGATGGAAACTGAGAGCTCAAAGACCAGAGCTTTATTTTCACGTGTAGGATTTAGAGCAGTGGTTCTCAACCTTTCTAATTCCGTGACCCCGCAATACAGTTCCTCATGTTGTGGTGACCCCAACCCAAAAAATAATTTTGGTGACTACTTCAAAACTGTAATTTTGCTATAGTTATGATTCAGAATGGCTTTAGGCGACCTCTGTGTTTTGGTCATTCGACCCCCCCGCCAGGGTCGTGACCCACAGGTTGAGAACCGCTGATTTAGAGTGATGATTATCCTCCAGTGTACATGTTCTGCAGTGATTCCAGATCATTTGTTGTCATTTCCAAATAGTTTTAAAGAACATACTGTCCCTTAGGTCACAGGAAAGGTAGCCTCTGTTTATAATGATGAGAGATGTTCATACTGGAAACCCTTATTGAATATTGGTAAAGATATCCACCTTATCGATAGATGGGATGGTTTCCACCCAACCCTGCCAAGAAACTGGAAAAGGTCATTGTAATTCAGAGCGATGACGGCAGACGATTGCACCTGTGGACTGAGAGGCTGTTATCCCAGAAACGTGAATGGGTTAATTAATGAACTGGCAAATAAAGTACCCGGTGAATCACAAGCGCAGGGCCACTACAGCTTTATGAGGAAGAATCTTGCTCTGGATGACATCACATTTTCTGAATGAAAGGAGCTCCCAAGTTGCTGTGGATAGAGGAGAAAGGCCCCCAACGGGGTGAGGGCCTGGGCAACTGGAGGGAGCTCACTCGCCAGTGCTTCTAGGCATGGGGAGGAGCTGGGTGTGCCTGGCACACTGGACACTCAGCTGGGAGGGCCGAGGGTGCGCTTTGAGTCCTGCACAGGCTTACAGAGAGATGGACAGGTCTTGCCCCACAGAGGAAGAGAGCCGTCTTTAAGGTGATCGGGCTGGCCGGGTTTTAAAATTCGTGTTATAACTTTTCTGTGAACTGCACGTTATTCCCTCTCTCCTCCCTGACTGCCTGGACGCCTGGTGCCGGTGCTCCACATCAAAACTGGAAACCCTGCAAGAAGCAGGAGCCGAAATTGCTTTTCGGTGGGTCTGATTTCATGCCGAGTGCAAAGCGGCAGCTCAGAGATGAATTGGAAGGGCACGCTTGTCAGGGAACGAAATGTGATAAACCTCCGAGTGTTATTGACATGCGTCAGCGAGGCCGGCAGTAGCAGCCAGCGCAGCGTCTTCTTAATCCCGTGTTCTTGGGGTGCAAGCCTGACCTGGTACTTTCTGTTAGAAGTGATACATATTTATTAGACAATACAGTTTAAAGAGGAGAAAGAATGTGCCTGGTGTTGGACGCTATTACACACAGACCTTTCTTTTACTAAAATACAGAGCCTTTCACGGTGACAGCGCTGCCTCTGAGCGGAGCTGTTATGAAGTGGTGAGCTCGATGCTCTGCCCAGGCACTGCCAGAGCCCAACCACTTGTTGGTGAGGAGGGGCGTGGTACAAAGTGGGCACCTGTGAAGCGCTTTATGGCTTTTGATAAAACCAGTCTGCAGTCCTGAGTCTCCTGCAGCTCCAATAATTAGATTGTCCTCCCATCCGACTTTACAGGATCAATGACAAACGGCACCCCACTGCATCTTCCGTGCCATGCTTCTTGGAGATATGGCTTCATTTTCAGGCCTTTCCTCCTCTACTGAAATGGCTTGCTGCCACCCCAGTGATGCGACAGTGGGGTAGAAAGTGATGGAGTCGAAGGGTAGGCCCAGGAGAAGCAAGAGAATGCTTCTGAGTTCTTCCAAGTGAGCTGTGCCCATCCTGAGAGTCAGAGTGCTCACACTCAAGAGAGAAGGCATATTTGCTCTTTTAATTACTCCTACACAAGCCATTATCATACACATCGTTTGTGTTATTTGAAGGAAGACTTTGGATCAAAAGAGTAGGGAAAAGAAGGAAAGATTCCTTTGTCATGAACGCATAGATGCACATGCATGTGTGGCGTACATACACACGTGACATGAACATCATGTGTACATGTGCCTCATACGGCCGCACACATAAGCTAGCTGTATCACACGCATGGGTATACGTGCGCATATGTTCATGTATCCATGCTTACACACAGAGGCATGCACACAGTGGTAGTGTGTGGTTCAATAACCTGCATGCAGGGTCCTCAGAAGAGCTGGTTGCCAACTACTAGACCCATAGGCTACACCAAACAAGAGCTTACCTGCTTGGAGTCCAAATTCCCTTAAAGGTCACTGACTCAGTCACTCTTCTCTTGTTTCGGACAAATAGCCAGCCGACGCTCAAAATGAAGGAAGGAAGGAAAGGGTCATTTAGCTCACAGGTCCTGGAGGGCTCAGTGCAGACTCAGCTGCCTCCAAGGCAGAGCAGCGTGTGGCAGAGAGCAGCCCTTCCTTCCAGGTGGTGGGAGGCAGCGAAGAGCGGAGAGCGAAGGGAGAGGCAGCAGCTCAGGCAGCTCGCCAGCCTCTCTCCCCTCCTATGTTGTGATGCAGGTCAGCTGCCCCAGGGCAGGTGCAGCACCCACACCCACAGCCACCAACCACAAACTCCAGAAGTGGCCCCAGGACTGCAAGGGGCTTTGGGGGGACAACTAGACACCAGCCATAGCAGTCAGTGAACACATAACAGCCACTTTGAGGGGCAGTTGTCGGAACCAAGGTGAGACAGTTCATTTTAAGTTGATATATCTGTTGTGTCAAGTAGGAACTGTCTTGACGCACCCGCAGCAGCTGATTCCCTCTGCGATCTGGCTCAGCCAGTCTTTTCAGACCATTCACAGCAGTGCTTGCTCGCATTTGCCAGGTTTCCACCCAGTTTCCAGGATTGCTCTGGGTGTTTGTCTCCGCTCACTGCCCAAGGCTGTCCATGGTAACCCAACGCCAGGTCTGGGTTTGTAGGAGCTAAAGACAGTGAGATGCCAAGCTCTGCTTCCCAGTGCTCCCTGCTTGCCAGGCCAGCCCTCTGCTGCTGCTTTACTCACGTGCAGCAGAACTTGCGTTTCTGGGCCTGTGCTGGTCTCCTAAGCAGATGGAATCCACCCACCACCTCCCTGCTTGCCATGGCCTGCACCCCTTCAGCCGTGAGCCTCTTCCCTCACCCTCTCTTTCTATCTCTTCCTACTGTCTACTCCACAGACACCACCTTTTCTCACAGATCTGTTCCGATGCCTCGCCTCTCTTCTCACAACTCCTGTTTTGAGTCTTAAATTATTTTCACAGTTTGCACCCAAGTTACCGTTTGACGAGTATAAACATTTTCTGAACTATGAGCTACTTGGGACAGGGTGTCATTCCACGCACTGCCGGACCTCCTTTCTAATGGGTTCCTCTGAGTACAGCAGCTGTTGGACTTACTGCCCCAGTGATTACATGACCCTTCCTTCCGTAAGGCTGCATCCGAATAAAGGCCTCAACAATGATGTCACATGTGAGGATGCTTCTCTCAAGGAAGAGCTGCATATGTGACCGTGGCCTTACCCCGTGGCCTATGTATGTGGTGCGTGGGTCCATCTAAGCTGTGTAAATCATTCCATGATGTTTGCAAAATGATGAAATGACCTAATAACACATTTCTCAGAATGTGTCCCCCATGCCATGCAATTCATGACTTTATACTCATTATGCTATGTTATGCTCCAATCTTGATTTTTCTTAAGCAGGAGAACCTCAGGAATCTCCCATTCTTTGGTTAATGGTCTACTTAATTATAGACCTCTTAACTAAACTTGGTGTTTAATACAAGTCCAGCACAATTATTTGTAGCCAGGTCTTTCCTCTCAGGACAAGTTCCCCATTGGACCCCAATGAGTGTACGCTGTTCTGGGAAACCCATGACCACACACCCAGCATCCACAGATTACAAGTGAGGGCTGTTTCTGAGATTATTGCTTATATTATGGATATTTATTAAATTCTAAACAGCCATTTCTTAATGAGGATTGTATCAGATGATAATTTATTTAAATGTATCTGTGTGGCCCATTAAAGTGAACTCGTGTTAAAAAACACAGCTGGAGGCAAGATCTACTGAGAAATGTTCAAATTAGTGGCCACAACTTTAAGGGCAAACCCTTAAGGAAAACCGGGATATTAGCACAGCTTCCAAGTATTGGTTCCCAGTGTTTCCTAAGTGGCATGTTGGTTTTCGCAAATCATAAAGCCTTTGATATTCTTGGTCCAGAGGTGAAGCCTTCTACTGCTTTTTTAAACTATAGGCAAGATGCAGAGCCCAAGGGAACAAAGATGAGAACTCTACAGGTGAGAACATTAACAGCCACCAACTTAACGGAGTGACCACAGCCGACCCACAATTCCTGTGCACGGGGACGCTGTGCACACCTGCTCTGGCGCAGTGGCAGGGACCACTCTGCATCCTGTGCCTAATCAGGAGGAAAAGGCAGACACAGGGCGTGCAGAGACCCTCCACAAGAGACGCCTGGCTGCCTGGCTGCAGAGTCATGAAAGAAAGATGCAACGTACACTGGAGGAGGCTTCAGGGGCACAGCCTAGGAAGGCAGAGTGGAGTGCGCCCAGCGCCCGGGGTCGCGGGAGGCATCGGCGGCGGCCTGAGCAGAGTGGGAAGGCTAGAACAGCGGGGGACCAATGCTAGGGCCTCAGTTCGGGCGGTTGCACCATGGTCTTGTGAGAAGTAAGAGGTGCAGGAGAATGCTCCGTAGCATCACTGCGATACTTTCATAAATCTAAAAACACTACCAAACAAAGCAGTGGGGTTTTTGTGTTTAGAAGGGAGTGGAACGAGCCTGTGTGGCAGGCAGGTTGTGGCTTCTACCTCCAGCCCGCGGGGGGAGCCAGCTGTCAGGGGAGCTTCGGAGGATGGAGCGGAGCTGACGAGGCCCCTTGAAGTTTGCTAAGTACCAGCATTTCCGTGTAAAGGAAAGTGGACCTCTATGACCGATGAGGCTGAAAATAAGAGCCCGAGTCACGAAACTGACCGCTGGCCATCCCACTTAAGAGTCTCGGAGTGGAATGAGGCCTCTTTCAAAGACTTCACTTTCTTGAGGCAGGAAGCCTTTTGGATCTGATTTCATATCTGTAAATACTGGTAGCCATAATACATGTGTGAAGAAAACGTGTTGCTATTTGTGTCTCATTTTTAGAGCAAATAACAACTGCTTTATTTGGATTCGCTGAAAAATTTCTTCACATCAGTCTGTCCAGAAAATAATGAACTTCAATTCCTTTTTGTCTTCTCTTCCAATTTTTCCTCTCGTCTCCTCCCCTCCTGTTCCT